>WMED01022901.1:0-11212 GCA_019650415.1 Pipa parva | reverse complement strand
GGCACCTAGGGCGCCAATACAGCCAAAGCCGGCTCTGCTTGTATTTATTCTTATAGCACCTTAATGTGGCACAATATGTTGAGCTATTTGTGTGGTAAACTTATTTAATTCCCTTGATAAATTATTAAAACTTTGACACAACTTTTGAAAACATTATCTTGACTGATCTATTTACTGTACAGTCTTTTTATTTCTCTCTTTCCTTAATATTGGTTAATACTTATATATGTATCGGTGTATATGGAAATAGCTTAAAAAATACCAAATATGGGAACAAATAAAATTTTCTTTGCAGAAAAGGCAAATGTATGTATATTTCTATGTCTTAAGCACCACTAGGTTACACAGTGCTGTACAGTTCAGCAATACAATTATAATACAGATATGGGAGAAGTGGTCAATGTATTACAAGTGAAGTAAAAGCAACCATACAATCATGTAGATAAATCAGGCAGGGACAGAAATAAGAGACTGGAAGTCCCTGCCCCATAGAGCTGACAATCTATATGTTTTTGTGGTTTCATTTCTGTAATGAAAATCTCTCTTATAATAAATACTTTTAAAATTTCTAGAGATGACATTTGCTTTGATTGTGAATACCCGTCACCCGAAAATAAAAGCACAAGTGATGGGTGGTATGGATGGTATAATATCTTCAGTCATGGGAGAGAATTACCAACTACAGGTGAGATTGTCTGTTTCTACACATTTGACTGATAAAGTTTATAGTCTGATGCCTAAAACCAGCATTCCTCATATTACCATTATGCTAGCTTAATATGGTAGCTACATGACAATGGGTTGATTTGCATAGTCCATTCCATATTAATGCTTTTTTATTAGAACAAAAACAGTGAGTACTAGGACAATGATTCACAGTAGGACAGTATTTCTTTTTGTGTATGTTGTATATTAAAATAGTTATTTTAGTAACATTTTATCACGCACAAAAGGTTTGCTTATAGATAAGGCTTTTAGGACTGGGCTTTTGCCTTTAGAAATGCATGACTGTCTATATTTTATTGACAATGAATTTGTGTTGTGCGAATAACAAAGATGATATTTATGTGTGTCATCAATGCTGCATTTGTAACTATGGCAAATGAACCTGCAAGGAACCGGTCTAGCTGGCATCTCCTTATACAAACTACACTAAAAAAAGGTCTGTGTGGGATTTAAAGAACCAGTAACATCAAGAAGAATAAACAATTATTGTTGGCATGGCAGCTATTCTTCCATAGTACAATAAAAAAAAAGTTATGTTTGAATGTAAATTCATGATTTGTATTAATTTTAGTTTGTTTTTCTTCCTTGTGGTAACAGACATCTTTTATCTGTCAAGTAAGGCTGGGTTCACATGAGCGTATGATGTGCAGCGCATCATACGCTTGTGTGAAAAAAAAGATATGGCTCAATGAAAGCCGATGATACTTACCTAGTTCCGGACACAGCAGTTTATGATGCTCCTATTCTGGGACGGAACACTGTGGGCAAAATTTATTAAAGGCGAATTTTGAAATTTTGATTGAATTTTGAAAAATTTCGATCAAATTTTGAAATTTCGATCGAATTTTAAAACATTTTGATTGAAAATTTGAAGTTTTAATTTAAATTTTGATTGAAATTTTTCAAAATTCGATCAAAATTTTTCAAAATTCGATCAAAATTTCAACATTCGATCGAAATTTAAAAATTCGCCTTTAATAAATTTCGCCCTGTGTGTTGCATTTTGGCCGGCTTATATAGGCCGGGCCCACACAGGAAGTGATGTGAACTCCGAGGGAGCATTCACACTGTCGCTGGTAAGTACAACTGAAAAATACACTTGGCGTATTTTTCTTTTTTTTTTCACATGAGAGTATGATGCGCTGGGCATCATACGCTCTTGTAAACCCAGCCTAAACAAACTCTCGTCTAGTTCCATTGTTTCCTGGAGAACTTTAGATTATAGATATACATGAAGTGTCCCAGAAAGCCAAATTTGTAGAGAGAGACAACACAAACCATTAAAAATCAGGAATTCTACTTAAAAATGGCAATGTACTGCATAGGGATAACCGTTATGTTAATCTAAATAGCAGTTTTCGTTTTCTAGCCTAAATCTTAAAAAAAAAAATATGAAAGACCCACCTAATGGAATAAACCTGTATGACAGACCCCCTCCTTTCCCCCACCCAGATAGCCCACTGGGGTAAAGGGGAATGATATCAGCTATGGGGGGCAGGAGTCAAAAATACCCTGGAGACTTCCACCCTCCCTTACTCCTCAAATGCCCAGGTGACTGGCCACATCCCTATCTAATATACCCTAGGTTAAATTATGCCCCAAAATAAAACTACCTGTACATTTTACTACCTGTCCTTATTATCCATTATAACTGGTAAGTCACAATGTGCAGATTATACAAATCCAAGTAACGGTAGTTTGATATTAATGGTTGTATGTAAAAGGTATAATGTTAATATTACAAAATACCTAATAATAGTAATGTGTGCATTTATATTCTAGGTTGAATAAGTTGAATAACACATTGTTTTTGTTTTTTTTCTTTCTAGTTTGATTTTAAAAATGTGGTCAATCTGTATCTTGGAAAGCTTAATTTTAAAATCTTGGATGATAACCTGAGCTTTTCTTATACATTCAAATTGGACGTACTTCTGGATATATTTCACTTACTGGGACTGAGCAAAAAGACTTGTCAAATTAATGGAAATATAATCAGCTTAAATTGCAGGAAGACTTCAAAGAAAGAATCAGTCAGAATAATATTAGCAAAAATGGCCAGTCCCCTTATAAGAATGGGGAGCTCTAGTGATCGCAGACCAAGTTTATTCTCCCTAGGTAAGTTTATATAAATAAATGGGCTGGTGTTTAAAAAAAATATGAAAATAATTGCAGGTCCATGTTGTCAGGATAAATGGGGCTATTTTTCATTGAAAGCTCTGGCCTCCACCTTCCACGCATTACTAAGTGCCTTGCTATGAATTCATATGATTTGCAATAAATTCACATCAAGGGTTCCAAATTCGACTGTTGAATTCTCTAAATCGGTGATTGCTTCAATTCTCCCATTGTAAAGTCGTGACTGCGACAATTTTTAAAGTTGCGGCTTTGACAATATTTCCATAGTAAAGTCGCAAGTGCGACAATATTCTCATTATAAAGACGCGACTGCGAAAGTAGCAGTCTATTGTGACTGTCTTTAGCTGGTGAATTCACACCTTTATGCGACAATTTGGACTTTACAGAATAACCCCCCAATTTCATTCCAAGCCATATTTATGTTGCAACCTACAACTGGCTTTTTTTCCCCTTCCTATTCAAAGGAGACAAGTCATCTGCTGTTACTGATTAATAATTTTTTTTCTCTTTTTATTGCATCTTTGTCACTGGGTCCAAATGCACAATTTGTATTTTAGCACAGTTATAGACCTGGCTTGTTTTAATCTTATATGTGTAACAATGGCTTTTGAGGTGTAGGTCTTAGAAGCAACTAAGCAAATCAAGGGAGAAGCTTATGAGATGGTGCTGATGCACAGCTGTAGTAAGTAATACATGATACATAAGCCCTATTCAAGCAAATGTCATCAAAAACCTTAAATGGATGCAGTTTTTCTTGTTGCAGCCATACACATCACATGTTAAAGGTAATGAGAATGTGGCTAGATCCAGAGAGACTTTAATATGGATGAAAACAGTCAAGAAAAAACACAATTTAAATAATCTGTGCAGTCATACTATATACCAGTTATGGCGAACCTTTTTGGTACAGAGTACTGAAAAGGTGACGTCACTCACCAGTAACTTCCCCCACAGTGCAGGCGCTGATGAGTGATGTCATCGCTCCTGCGTTGGGGAAGGAGCACTCCCCAACCAGTGTGTGCTCCTTCAGTGTAGGCCGCAGATCCAACCTGAAACTGTCAGGTCGGATCTGCAGCCTGCAATGAAGGACTGTCCACTCGATGGGTGGAATCAAGGATAGCAGCCGTGGTAACGGCGCTCAGCCCTCTCTGGCACATGTGCCACTGGTTCTCCATTTTTGCCATATACACTATCCCTGAACAAGACACAAGTAAAATTTGCCTTATCTATTTATTATGGATAATAATGGTGGGTGGACTACTACTACATGTATATGCCATAAACAGCAAAAATGTATGCAGGCCACATGTGTTAGAAAGTAAATCCTGTAACATATTTTACTTCTACAGCCAGCCCAAAATGGTTTAAGCTGTATTAGGCCAGTTGAATAGTAAGAAAGATGAGTACTGTAGTATTATATGATACTTTATTTCGACTAACAGTTCATTGTATAAGACAAGCTTTCAAAAGATATTCCCTCTTCATGGACTTTTTTAAATACAGATGTGCAAAAATTTTGTCCATATTTTTACAAAGACTTAAAGACTCCATTAAACTCCATTAAAGAGTTCAAAACTGGTTTGGATGCTTTCCTTCAGTGTAATAACATTACAAGTTATGGGTACTAAATAATTGAAGGTGGGATCTTGATCCAGGGAATTATTCTGATCCTTCAGTGTAAGAACATTACAAGTTATGGGTACTAGATAACTGAAGGTGGGACCTTGATCCAGGGAATTATTCTGATTGCCATATTTGGAGTTGGGAAGGAATTTTTTTCCCTAATATGAGGATAATTGGCTCTTGCCTCATGGGTTTTTTGCCTTCCTCTGGATCAACATTGCAGGAAAATAGGTTAAACTGGATGGACTTGTGTCTTTTTTTCAGCCTTATAAACTATGTTACTATGTTACTATGTTACTTTAAAGAGTCTCAATGAGGCTCTAAAACAGTGTTTTTCAACCTTTTTTCTTCAGGGGAACCCTTTGATGTAATAAAATTTCTGGCGGAACCCCTAGAAACCCAGAAACCCTAGAAATCACATAACGCGCGTGACGTCACTGACGTCTACATACCCGACAGGTCACAGAGGGTGAATCCAAGGATGAAATCTCTTTCTGAGTCGGGTAATGATGCTGATTGCAAATGATGCAGCCTCAGTCTCTGCTAACAGTGATCTGACAATGATCACTGTTACCAGGGACCGAGACCACATCATTAGCAATCAGCATCATAACCCGACGCATCAGAGAGAGATCGCAGCCTTGGATCCTCCCTCTGTGACCTGTCGGGTATGTAGACGTCAGTCACATCATGCGCGTGATGTGATTTCTAGGGTGCTGATTGCTCGGTCCCTGCTAACAGTGATCAGGGCCAGTTCTAGCGCTGGGCAGTGTGGGCGACTGCCCAGGGCACAATCTATTTGAGGGGCGCTGTCGCCCACATCCAAACTCACCTCCTCCAGCATTCCAGTGACGCACCTCCTCTGAGCGCTGCTCCACAATGAGGTAAGTGGAATGCGACAGCGCTCCTTGGCTGCTTTGGGTTTGCTCGGCACTATTCGGCAAGCCGAGAAAACCCAAAGCAGCCAAGGAGCGCTGTCACATTCCACTTACCTCATTGTGGAGCGGCGCTCAAAGGAGGAGCGTTGCTGGAACACTGGAGGAGGTGAGTGGAGGATGCCGGGTGGGGGACGCATCACTGTCAGATCACTGTTACCAGGGACAGAGACCACATCATTAGTAATCTGCATCATTACCCAGCTCATCAGAGAGAGATCGCAAGGATGTGATCTCTCTCTGATGAGCCAGGTAATGATACCGATAGCTGATGATTCG
Source organism: Pipa parva (assembly GCA_019650415.1). NCBI lineage: Eukaryota > Metazoa > Chordata > Amphibia > Anura > Pipidae > Pipa > Pipa parva. Next base: position 5,513 of record WMED01022901.1, on the reverse strand, counting down.
GTCTCTGTTCCTGCTAACAGTGATCTGACAGCGATCGCTGGTAGCAGGAAGAGAGACCAAATCATTAGCTATCGGCATCATTACCCAGATCATCAGAGAGCGATCGATGCGATCTCTCTCTGATGAGCCGGGTAATGATGCCATCAACCAGCGTGTCGCGGAACCCCTGGGTTGTCCTTGAGGAACCCTTGGGTTCCACGGAACCCCGGTTGAAAATCACTGCTCTAAAAGGTCAGTAATACCAGTAAAAGAAACAATACTTTGGCATGCTAGTTATTCTAATATAGTAGGTGAACAAATGTTATCATTAAAAGAACAGTAACAAAAAAAAAAGTTACTATATATTTAATCTGTGTTTCCAAAATTGCTAAATTGTTTCTATAAAAGTAAGATAATTTTATCTGTTTAATTTTAAAAATGGGCTCTCAGGTAAGCTTCCTGAATATCTATTATCAAAACCACCATAGAAAACAATGGGACTGGATGATATCTTTTTAACAACATGGCTGCTATCAGTAAACATATAAACAGTACACTAGCAATACAATTCATAAATTTAAGTTCAAAAGATAACATTTTTACAAGTGCTGTTTTTGAATAACTACCATACCAATCAAGTTTTCAGTTTTGAAATAACACTTTCATGTAATTTGTAGGCATAACTGCCATACCACAATCCAAGTGGTCATTTTCTATTTTTGGTGTTATTGGTGCATTAAAATGAATCAAGCTTTAAATAAGTAAGGATTTCTATACAGAATCTCTCATCCACATACGCTGTGGGGGGGTTAATTCGTACCATCTGCTTTAAAATAAGCAATACAAATATTTTTTCTAGATTTCGTATGAATTAAATTAAACTTTTGGTTTGTAATTTTTTTTTTTTTAATAATTTTCACATGAATTTTAATCTTTTCTTTGTAAATTTTTTTTTTACATTTTCAGATGTAATTGATGAAGATCCATTTGGACCAAGTACAGATTTCTTCCAGGAAACCTCGGCAGTATTACCTCTGACATCTTGAAGTAAAAGCACAGACTATTAGAGAACTTTGTAGAAGAAGCATATATTTTTATAGACATTTGTTACAAAGTTCTAGTTGAATAGACATTCCAGTTGTAAATACTGTATACATATAGAGCATTTAAACCTAGTTTTGTATATGTTGCAATGATAAGCCTTTCTGCCCTTTCTGAACAGTACATGCCCTGCAATATTAATAAATGCAACTGTGCTGCTTTTCTGCTTACCTGACACTATTACCAACTGTGCTTATTGTTTTCATAGCATTATTAGTAATGTGGTTGTACAGATTTTACATACAAGATGAAGCAATGATTATTGAACCCGTGGATGATAAATCCGCTCCTTTGAGGGGTATTCTCAGGGAAGGACTGTAAATATCTGAAAAATCTGAATGCATTCAAGCACAAACAGATTGCAAGTTGCACCAAACAAACTGTATTGCAGCTCTCTGATAAAGGAAACCCTAAGGAAAGGCAACTTTTTGTATCTGCACTGTTCTTTATTCACTAAGATGTATTGAAGGATCCTGGGTATTGACATTCAGTAGGACTGGTAATTGGCCTGCTCCATGTATAAATAAACTTTTACACTGCTGCTACATTAAACTCAACCCTGCGCACGGACATCAGCATGCGCATTAAAGGGATTTCAGTCTCGCCGAGACGGGAATCCCTTTAATGTGCATGCTGATGTCCGCGCGCAGGACATCAGCATGCACATAATACCATTTGCGAAGTGAGCCGAAGGCTTCAGAGCTCACTTCGCTGAATGGTGAATTCCCCCCTTAAAGTTGAGCTGCGGCTGGACGGCGGTGCTGGAGGTGAGTGGGGGCCATGGGCGGGGGACGCCGGGTCTGGGGTTGCTTAGGGTGCCGATAGGGTCAGAGCCATCCCTGGCTGTGCTATTAATAAAATTAATATTAAAAAAGGAAGCGGTGGTGGAGTTTGAATCATGTAAAATACAGGAAAATAGTTTCATGTGCGAGAGCAATCATTTTTTAAGGTTTAGTAAAAGGATCCTGTAAAGAGAAGGAAGCTTCTACATGACTGGTGAAGGTTTGATGAACTGCCCCATAAGACTCTTCCTTAAACTCTTAACCTTTGGTGCCATAAAGGGCACTTTCATCATTCTTTTTGGATTGAAAAGGCCACAGCATTTATCAACAATTCTGTAATAGAGAAAATTACTACTTAAACACACCTTGGCAGATATACTTTTAAAAGGAGCTTCCGGGACTAACAACCACTTCCCCTATCAGCTGCCTGCCACCTACAACCAACTGCCAATTAGACACCCATGCCCTGAGTTAGTACTTATGTAACTCCTGATTGAATCCTTATCTCCTTAGGGCATATCACATTCCACTCTTATTCTTAACTCACTTTATTGGGACCACTGCCCCTGATGCTGTCACTTACATCATTTCTCGCATGCACCGTAAAGTGTGGTGGGGTGTGAGAAACCACTTTTTACTCCTTCCTGCCACTGATTCCCTGTAGGCTGACCCCTATACCAGACAGATCAGAGCATTGTAATAACCAAACCTGAGCAGGCTGCCACATTAATACGTCTGGGAAGGAAGATTGTGCAGGTAGGTAATGGAAGAAAGCGTTAACACTGATGCGGTGTTTATTACATCCACTGAACTGTAGTTAAAGGTATTCAGTGGATGCAATAAGCAAGAGGGGTTAAGCACCGAGGGGTGTGCTCTATTCCATTTCCTACATGGACTGCCATGTTGTCGCCATACATCTAGTAGAGTAACACCTCAGTACACACAAAACTGAATGCGCATTCAGTATCATTTAGCTTTCACAGTTGTGCAGGTAACACTGTTCTTAGTACCATAATGGTGCTTAAAGATGTATAATTACAAAAATATTCTTCCAGCAGTGATACAATGAATGCCAAAGTACGCAGAGTGAGCAGAGCCGGGCCTAGGGGTAGGCAGGAGAGGCGGCACAATCTTGAACAAAACCTCCTCAAATGTATTGTTACATACTCTGTAGTTATTGGCTAAATTATGAATTGTTGTGTAAAGGCTTGAATTTACCAGCTAAAGACAGTTGCAATAGACTGTTACCATTGCAGCTTTATAAAGAGAATATAGGAGTGACTTTACATTGGGAATTTGTCAGATGAAATTACACTTTAGTCAATAACCCCCTATATAGTTTATTCTGTGTTTCTGGAAACGCAGAATTGTTTCTAGAAAGTAAAATATTTACCTTTAAAAATTGGATTTTAGAACACATTTCCTGATTATCTAAAGCAACATAAAATAGCACTAGGCAATGTATATTTAATATTACTGGTCCTTCAAGTACCACATACAGTGGGGTAAAAGTGGTCCCAGACACTGGCAGTGGGTCTATAAACAGGGGCACAACAGTCCTGGTGGTCCTACCTTTTGGAGCACTGCCACTGATCATTTATTTTATTCTATCCTTTGTTAAATATGCTTAATATTTGTACTTATCGACATGTGTTTCAACACACTGTTGCAATTCTTATTACCCTTCCTCCCATTTAGATTGTAAGCTCTATGGGGCAGGGACCTCCAAACTCTTGTGTCAACCACAACCTAGCACTTAAAGTGAACTATCCTTGTTCTATTATAAAATGCACTTTCACCATGGCTGTAATATATTTCTATAGCACGGTGTAAACTTGTGGTGCTTTATAAATACAAGAAAAAGTCTATGTGAATTGGAATCTATTTTAAATTATATATTTACTAAAGACAGTAATGAGAGATCCACTACATAGCAGAGAATTGTTTTATTAAAAGCGGGTAAATAAAAACAGTACACTTTGAAGTGGTACAGACATTAAAAAAATCCCCCCCATTTACCCTAGACTGAGTTTCAACAGGTTGATTAGTCTTGCCAAGCATCAATCTGCAGTAGCCAGTGGAACAAAAGGTTTAAAGAATTCCTCCACCTTCTCTTTTTCTTCAGCAGTTTCGTTTTCAAGATGAATGATCTAAAACAGAGAAACATGAACTTCAGAATTCAGTGCTGAAACTACAATTGTGCTCATTTTAAAGGGGCTTTTTGTACTGCAAGACCTCATGACTAGGGCAGAAAAGTATTTGTGGAAAGTCATACCTTTGTTAACATTCTCTATTGGCGTCAAAAGAAAGGTCATCTAATAGACACCCCCAAAAATAAATTATGGTCCCAACACCCCAAGTCACAGGTTGTTATCTAAAATTACATTATGCCAAGGGTGGGTATACCATCCAATCAGCAAGTTTGGCTACAGATACTGTAGAATACACCCCATCATGTCAATATAAAACAGAAGTTACTCTTCCTACTGACTGACCTTTCCCGTTTCCATTTTCACAAATCAAGGTACAGTCAGCAAACCAAAACTCAAATACAGTCATTACAAACCTGCCCTAGAAGTGAACACTTCTTTTTGCTTAATCCAAGCCAGTATGCGCAATCACAACGAGCACCACTATTGTAATCCAATGAAAATGTGGTGTTTTGCCAGGCAGGAGTAACATCCTCTGATCCATCGGAGACTGTGAACCCAGTTTGTTCAGTAAAATTGACCAGAGAATTCAGAAAATCAACCTAAGAATAAAATGGAGTTGTGGATATTCTGGTAATGAGATAAAGGGTATGCAGTACAATGGAAACACATGTTGGAACCCTTAATAACCAGCAATTTATCTGGAATGATGAAATACATAATCAGACTGGTTTCTATGATAATTTTACTAGAGCCAACATTGCCTTGTAAATCTCTAACAAGCATTTTATCAAGGAATGGGCCAGTCTTATTGGGCCTCAATATTATTTAGAATTTAGTAAATTTCAGAATGTACTAGAAACTTACTGGTAGGTGCTAGTGTGTCTTTAGTAAACAAGGGAACTATGCCAATATATTGCACATCTAGAACTAAAGTTTCTTTACAGTTGTCAAGATTTAAAATACAGTAATTCAGGTCTGTAAAGACACCTAATTCAGATCAAATACTCAAACCTCTAGGAAAGCTTCATAATGACACCCAATAAAGTGTTTTAAAGGGAAGTTAAAGTTACAGGCTGGGCTTAGATACCCCACCCCCTTCTGTAAGATAACCAGTTTACCTCAAGGCTGTCAGAGTTCTGTTTTGCATTGGAAGGAAGAACTCCAGCAGCACAGACAGCAGGGAGGCTTAGGACTGGCCTCTCCACCCCATGCTGCTGTGTAAGCCATGCTAATATGCTCAGCAAAGCTTACATGTACAGACATGGCAGAAACCATGCAGGAGTGTCCCAAGAGCCTGCAGTGGTGGCCTTGTGTTCTTAGTTTTACCATGATTGAAAGAGCTGGTTTAGCCAAACACAGGCTGCTTGGTGATTATAATGCCAGACTGCCATTTGAAAGCTATGGGGGAGGGGGGCTAAAAATGCAATATGATCAGAGGGAAAGCAGATCCAGTATCATTATTCCCAGTAGAGTAAAATGTATATAGTGTACCCACACT
>WMED01022900.1:0-11570 GCA_019650415.1 Pipa parva | reverse complement strand
ATTTGCCTTGGAAGAGGGGTAGTCTTATATGGCGAGTATATCACAAACTCTATATTTTAATTGGAAAAGTTATGGGTCGTCTTATACTCCGGCAAATATGGTATGTACTGGTAGGTTAAGAGAAACTGAAAATTTTGATTTACTGTAATATTGAAAAGTTACAGTAGTTTTGTGCTTGTATGGGGGGTGTTCTGCCTTTTCTTTGCAAACACAGGAAGTCTATATAGTTCCCATAGCCTTTTGCAGGCAATCTGGCTACAAACAAACTCATTGTTTTCATTAGTGCAGCCTGTTGATTATATCAGCACAGTACATGTGCAAAGGCAAAGAATAGTAGTTTTTAACTGAATTTTTATGAAAACTCTTCAGTAATAAAAAAGAGTACAGTGCAGTTTATTTTTAGTGTCAAAAATGAAATAGGATTACGTATTACACTAGAATGCTACTTGCTCTATTTCTTTGGGCGCACAGAACGCAGCGTAGTTTATGTGTCATTAGCTTGAATAGGAATTTAACAACTGTGATCACACACAGCGCAAAACGCTACGTACAATATGCTAGTGTGAACACTTTTCTTCCATTAGCATTGTTCTCTATGGTTTTTCTCTGGCATTTTTTTCTCAGTGTATTTTCGCTTGAGAATTATTTTTTTTAATACGCTGCGCACAATACACTAGTGTGAACCTAGCCTTAAAGCACATTCTTCTATATTATCTATTATTTTATGATCTTATAGATGCTTTATAATTATATCACAGCACAAGTCTTACATTCCAGTTGGAGGTACAGTGTTGAACTGTTGTTTACATTGCATTTCCATACAATAAATGTTTCTAAAACATGATTTGATACATAAAAGCCGCTTGTACTTTTAACCACACAACACTGCACTTGTACTATCAGTGCACAAATGTGTATACAGGCTTTAGAAAGAGGCAGAAATGAAGGTATGACCCATTTAGAAACAACTTTCATTTATTAGTCCTCATCTTTTGTAGCTAATGGAAAATAAAATATCAGTTTTGAACTTTCACTCTTGTAAATGGTTTCCTGTTACGGCGAGCTTAAAAAAAAAAAAAAAAAACATTAAATAAATGCACAAAAGGACCATCTGGAATATACAATTCCAGATTACAACGTTCTTTAAGATGCTAGCCAATCTAGAATTTTCACACCTTGAGACTTTGTGAAAAAAGCTGCCTTTAACAATTTATGCAAAACAGGTATACTGTTCCACTTGTAACAAGCTGTGATTAAAACACATTGTGAACAGTGGTTTTGTGTGTTAAATGAGGCACGTGGCACAACATTCACCAAGTCACCAGGCATAAAAAAAATGCTAGAATAGCCAAGCCCTAAAGGAAATGCAGCCAATGAAATCTGGTTTTAGCATCTGGTAGATAGTAGTAATCTAAGCAACTAGGTCTGGAGTTCTAACATTTACTTTCACTAACCATAGAAACCAGGAAGTGGCAAGAATGCTTGTATAGGCCCTAACCTATTTCTTCAACAATCACGAATGAAACCACGATCTGGCTTCTATGGAAAGTTTAAATGCCAGTCTCCTATCGGGCATAATAACACTTATTTTAATAAAACTGCACATTTTAAGAAATCAATTGGAAAGAAGCAGCTTAGTGGATGGCTTTAAATTGATCAGCTTACTCTTTATGATGTATGGTCCATTGGTTAGTCGTCAATTCCCCAACCAGCTTTTTCACACTGCTGTTGCTATAGTACATGTCCCAGAACCCTAAGAACTGATGCTATTGAACATTGGGAATTTCTGTGCAGGAATAAAGCTGGAATTTTCCAGTAGGTGCATGAAGTAGACAATATAGTTCATATATTGGTCCCTTACAAATCAGGGGTGTCTACCTTGAATCCCTTTCATTGTTGGTAAACTACAACTTTCAGTAGCCAACAATAACCTAAAGGTTGTCAGGAATTCTGGTATTTATAATTTTACCTCAGGGGATTATCAAGTTAGACACTGCTGATCCAGGACTACAAGGAAGAAGTCGTCACATGTTGAGGTTGGTAAGTGCCCCACACCGCCTGCTCTAGTACATTCTGTTACATCATGTAATAAAATGTTCCACTCTTAAAGTGATCATCTCAGTTCTTCAAGGAGTGGAAAATAAACAGACATGCAGATTCAGTGTACCAGTATGCAGCTCCACATGTACAATTTAGTACCAGTTTATTCTCACAGATCATAGAAGTGGTAGCTCCTCCAGTCCCAGAGAATTCTTTTAAATCACTATTTTTACATCGTGAAGTGTCAGATGAATAGCCTTTTTCAACTGTACAAAACAATCATGTTTTTTTTTCCCATTTTTAAAAAAGCTTTCCAAATTTGAATTTTTGTTCCATTACAAAAGAAAAAAAGAAAAGAACACTATTCCTGGCGAAAGTTTGCCTCCTCTGCTGCAGAAAAACTTGATTCTGTAAACTGGCGGAAATCTTCCCGAGGTATTGCTGTTGAATGAAAATGAGACCCCGATGCACTCTCCATGAACATGTCTGGAATATCTTTGCCAAAATAGATTTTACTATTGGCAGCAATTGCTTGATACTTCATGAGCTGCAGATACTCCGGGGTTAGTTTAATCTGTAAATAGAGGGATTTAGATATTTAGCTGATCGGCACAGAGAGGCAGATATGAGGGAATGTGCTCGGCATAGAGGAAAAGATGCGCACGCTGAATTAAAGGAATACACTGACAGAAAGAGCGCAGGAAAAACAGCAGAAAAAGTATTTATTTAGGTGGAAAAAGAGCAAGGGGCCCTGATATCTTTATGAAGTCCCTTTGTTAATAAGAAAACACAGGAAAAAAGTGAATGCAGGAAAATAGTACAATGGCTATGGGCAAGAACAGACTAGGTGTTTTGACGCTGGAAAAGAAAGCATCAAAACCACCTTGCAACAATGCAAAATGGTAACTGGGCTGAAATTCGCTTTGTTGCAGTTATCGCTTGCATGTTAAGACACCAGCGGTTTTAATGTGGCCGTTATTGAAATTAACTTTGTCGGTTATTTGACTCCAGCCCCAAAGCAACTTGGCTGTCATTGCCCATAAAGTAAAGGGGGACATTCACATCATAGAGCAGGAAGTCTAGGAAAATGTAATGGGTCATATTGGAAACAACAATTATAATAAAGGAAGAAGCTGCAGTCACTTAGGGAAGAGTTTAGGACTAATACTAGGGTCATTAAGGAGAATGCAAGCAGAATATCCAAGTCACACAGCTAAGGCTACAGGGAAAACATTAGTTACAAAGGACAGAGTGCAGGGAGGACATTCAAGTCAAAAAGGAGAGAAAGTGCACAAGAACATCAGTCGCAAAACCAGTGAGTGGGAGAGAAGAGTCTATAGTAAGATAACTGCAGTTGTAGTTCAGAAAAGTCAGGAGTGACGCGGTTTAGCTTTGCAACAGTGCAAGTAAAAGGTTAGAGAAATAAAAGGGACAAACTTATGGGACAGAAACAGAAAGTGTATAGAGAGATGCACACTGATGATTAGACTGAGGATGGTTTACTTTACCTTGTTAGCTTCAGCTGCTTTCTGTGCCGTGTAAAACTCTGCATCAGCTTTCGCTTTCTCACGGGCAAGGAATGCAGAATCTGCAAAAAAGTATCTAGGTAGAATCAGGTTCTTTGTACAGCAGGAGTATACTTCTGTCACCAGCACTGGGCCCATCTCAGAAAGGACCAGCAGCAGTGAAAGTAGACACAATGCTATTTACCCACTTAGCACAAATTATCGAGTGTGGAATGAAGTCACACTTCTACTTCTGTTTGTTTCCATAACCCACCTTCAATCTCAGAGATCTTCTTCTCAGTTTCCTTTTCCATGACTTTCTGCCCAAACTTAATCTCTGCAACCTGGGCCACTTTTTCTGCCTCTGTTTTTGGAGTGAAAGAATAGAAATTATTGGAGATCAGATCTTTACCATCTAAATAAGATAAAGTGTAACTTTAACACACACTGTTAAAATACTGGGGGGAGGGTCAGTTATCATGCAGTAATCGGCATTTTGATCTAATAATGGAGTTTTCCCCTCTACCCCACAGTTCCCACTTAAATGGAAACTTCTTCATACCCATGAGATGTTAAATTCTCTTTAATTCCCCTTTAAGTGTGCAAGCGTATTAATCTCTACATAAAAAGAGAAAAAGTTGGTTTGTTCAAATCCATAATAAGGCATTGATTGCTATTTATAAACATGATTTTTATAAAATGTTTCCAAGTTAAAATTTACTTTAATTCCCAAGGAAGACACATATGGTACAAAGAAATCCATCCAAACTGGATGAAAGCACAGTAAATTTGTGGAGTTCCCCATCAATGAAGGTGCTGGATAGTGATTCCTTGGCTGGGTTTAAAAATGGGTTGGATACCTTTAATTCTTTAAATAAATCCCCACTGGAGTTTGACCTATGTACTATTTTGGTACACAGCATCCAGGTCAGGATTCTTTCCCTGCAAGGCTGAACTAGCAGCTGGTCTGCATGAAGGTTTTTATTCCTGCCCTGGATCAACATGACAATGGTTTTTACAAATGCTGAAATTTAATTACCAATTATAGCTTTTTTCCTCTCCGTTTCTGCCTCCTTTTCGACCACCTTTTGTTTCTGGGCAGCAATGAGAAGCTTGGTTTTCTCACTCTCCCTATAAAAAAAACAGATGTGAGAAGTGTGGTCAGGGCTATAAACTTCCAATAAATATAAAGAAAGTAACAGTAACACTTATGAAAATCGGGAAATTCACAGATTCTGTCATTCCTGGGGAATTGTTTCTCCAATATAGTTTCTATGGGAAAAGTCTACATTGTCCAAAATCTGAAAGCGTTAAACAGTTAGATACACTATTTTATAAAGTCTTATTTAATGTCATTTCCATTTAACAAAGCGCATTTATGGTAGAATTACCATCGGAATAGCTACAGACTGTACAATAAGTTTGAGCTTATGCAGGGGCGATATATTCACATCATTCTTACTAGAAACATGTGGTTCTCTAATAGCTTTTTGTAAGTAGATGAGCATTATTATGAATTGGTAGGTGAATCCTACATTTAAAGATAACCTTGTGTTGGGATTAAACACACTATTGTGCTTTCTCTTACTCATCCACCCAGTGTTCAACTTTGTTTGTAACCCAGCAGAACTTGCTGGGAGTTGTACCTCCACACATGCTCTTGTTTTGCAGGTTGTGCATCACTGCACTAATTACATACAACTGAAAATGCAAACACAACAAAATCAGGCATTCAGTGAGGGGGCAGATTACCTTACCCTTTACAAAAATATTATCCTCCAATCTCTGTAAGCCAAGGATTTGTCAAAGCAAAAATAAAAGCTGAAAATGAACTTCTCTTTAAATTTTTTAGGCACAGCCAAGTGTAATGAATGATCAGTCAATGTGAGCTTTAAAGTTGAACTGTTTTAAGTCTACAGAGTCTTATATTAAGGTGTGAAATCTTACATGAGTTCGTAGTTTCTGCGGATGGTTTCTGGGATGTTGGGTTTTGTAACTCTCACAGCCTGTATTAAAAGATACAATAACGGAGATATAACCCAGCCCAGTATACACAGATTCAAATTCAGATTTTTCCATGGGCATGAATAAAGGTTGTTTCTACTCCCAGGTCAAAGGAACTGAGTGGCTGGACAATGAACAAAGAATGAGATTTAGCACTACAAAAGGAACGGGGAAATTATATACTCACCTTTAAAAAAATATCCTAATTAAATTTAAAAACTAGAAGAAAAAAAACATAACAAGAAAAACAGCCTTTTTAACAAGGAAAACCACCCTCTGACAAACACTAAAAGGAATGTAAGGCCTGTGTAGCTTAACGTTAAGTAGCAAGTCAGTAATTTAATATTGAATTATGCATATTATAAAAGGAATAGTTATACACCAGGGGCTGTAATCTGTGGCCTGCAGGGCACCGGAGTTTTACGGACATCCTTGAGGTAGCCAAGAAGCATGCCAGCCAGTGGTATATGGTGAACCCCCACAGAAGCCATAATGGTGAGCATGTTACTCCCTCAAACTGCTTTCTTACCTCATGCATGAGCCCCTAGAACAGGTAAAAAAGAAGTGTGTGGTAGTAGTGTAAAAAAATGGTCAGGGGCCATTGAATTGAATACAGCGATCAAATCACTGCCAGGCTAGTGCCATGGGAAATCACATTTTAATTATTAAAACTAGTCTAGCATTGTATCACTTACAGTGCTTTTGTGTTGATGTATTTATTGTTGTGCCAAAGCCCAGCCATTGTATTAGTTATACTGACACTTTTTCCTGGCAATGCAGAAAACAGTTCATTGTGAAAGTACGTATATACAACCTCAAAAAGTACCTCAGTACCATGGTGTAATAGTGGAGGGGGTTTAAGACAGGAAGCTACTGGAGGCCAACACCTAAACCTTGCACCAGCTCACAATATCACAGAAAGAAGGGATTGAGCCTAAAACAGGTGTGTAAACTTATGGGCATGAGGAAAGAGAAGATAAAGGGCCAATAACACAAAGACATAAATCCTTTTTCAGGAAGGAAGCAAGGTTGCTGTTATTCTGCTTAGTAACAGCAAATCATAGGTTCCCTGTACATGCTTATGATAGCTGTTTGAAGCAGTAAGCCAACTGAGATTATGTAATGCTGATTTGACAAAATGAATATAGCATTTTACTTTTCCTTTAAGTAATTTAGATTTTATTTCTGAAACTTAAAAACAAAACACTGCAAGAAAACCAGTAATGTACTTTTATCTTATGGCAATTTTAATTTTTTGAAGTTGGTATTTGTAATATTTTACACTTAAGTATCACAAAAGGCAATAACAAATGATAGAGAAATTGTACATTTTTTGTATCTACTGACCAATTCCTTTTAACAACAAGCTGGTTGCTGGAATTACTGGAATCTGGCTATGCATTTTTGGGAGAGAATGATTATACTAGTGACTGAGAAAATGGCAGCCAGTCTTTACCAAACTAAGTAACTAACTCTGCATAGCTTTGTAATAAATACATGTCAGATTGAAATTGCATTGTGATAGGATTGGTCTACAGTGTTTTATAACATGGTATAATCTGCAAGTCAAAAATAAAAAATACCTGAATAATAAGTCCTGGAGCCATCGAATTGAGATCTTGTTGCAGTGCCAGTTTAAGATTTTCATCTATCTGATCTATAAAGGGAACAAAAAAGCAACAACATTACAGCTACAGAGGAAATCCTTCACCGAGTTTAGCTGTGTTCTTGTGACATTAGACTTAAAAAAAAAAAAAAAAAGAATAATAAAATAAGGTAGTTATTTACCAAACAGTTCTATGTACACTTCCTGCAGGGTGTGAACACTACAGAACTGGTTCAGCTCATGGTGGATCTTGTTGAATATCAAAGCTTTATCATAATCTGCGGTATAGTTCTTCACAATATCATATACTAGCAAGAGACAATAAAAAATATTAGTATTCTCTAGAAATACAAAAGAACACAAACTTGCTATCTATTGCTCTAACAGACATGCTAGAAAACACATGGTCATTAGAATCTGGAATTCTGAGATATAAAATACATTACTGGCCTGAGACTAGCTAAAACTTACTTACTTACTAGCTAATATACTTGTACAAATCTTAGGTATAAAAAAATGAATCTTATGCGGAGCTAAAGACAGTCAGTCGGCATCAACTGCAATTGAATTACAAATACAATAGTTCCTCCAGCAATCACACAAAGCCAAACCAGCCGCACCTGCTGTAAGAATAACAGATGTGTCCACAATAAAATGTTTATTGTTCTTACAGCAGGCACGGCTTTGTGTGAGTGCAGGAGGAACTATTTTATTAAACTACCTAAAAGTGAGGTCTACCTGTGATTTAGCTTTACTAAGGAAGCTATTGTGTGACTGGACCTGGCTATAGTTTAACAAAGAATCCAAAAAGTTTTGATTGAACGTCAAATACTCACCAGCACCGGAAACCAGGAAATTGACTACTTCAATTCTGTCAAAATATATCATAACTCCACCACTGTAAAAGGAAAAATGTGTAAATTAAGAACTTCCCAGATCATTCAGGGGTTCATATTATACAACCAAAAGCTTCCAAAAACAGATAGCCTTATCAGCTTCATTCTAGGAGAGTGAAAATATACTATTCTCGCTTCTTTAGAGAAGCACTTTGGAGCTTTGAGTTTCATCAGCATCCAGTTTCCTGCTCACAGTGTTACACAGTTGACTCTCATTTGGAGACAAGTTCTTTGTTTTACTTTATAAATTATACATACAAACACAAATTCTTACCTTGTCCCACACGGAACATTCTTTACCTCATCTGTCTGTAATGTGCTCTGCAGGAAAAGATGTGGATGGAATTTAAATCTACATTAATAATGCAATTGAATTAATAACCTTAAGGGAGTGTCACTGTACTTTTGTAAACAAATATACACTATACCTGGTAAATGTGCAGTGCTCCTTTTTTTCAAATTACTTTTACTTACAATTTGGACATGCTGCATTATAGGAAAAAATTTTTCCACATACCATTTATTTAATTAGTATTTCAGTCATAAATGAAACGGACAATTATGCTGGTAAAGAAGAAGCAGGCAAATCACCCCTATATGCAAGTATACAAAGTACTATAACTATTGCACAACTAGGATACTTGGAACCTGCAAAGAAAGTGGGACCAAGGGCCCATGAACTTTCTGCCAGAGTTGTCTCTTTTAAAGCCCCTTCCCCCACAAGCACTACTCAGATGTTAGGTAGGCATGTCCAAGATGCTATGCAATGCCTTTCTTAACTTACCCTAGATCAGCAGTTCTCAACCTGTAGGTCGCGACCCCTTTGGGGGCACAGGTATGCCCACATGCAGATACGCCTAGGTGTGATGACGTCATCGCAGGGGTCGCGGCAGAAGGTAGGCTAAGAACCGCTGTCCTAGATCCTGACAAGTGCTTTCACATACCTACCCTATACTTATGTCGTCTTCCCAATACCTGTCCCACATACTTGCCCTAGATGCTGTATAGTACCCCCACATATGCTGTGTAGAATTATCATATATGCCCTACAGTCTGTCAGCGCCCCTCTCCAGTTTTAGATGCTGTTCCCTCTCCTTCCCATACCAGTCATAGATGTAAGCAGTGCCCCTCCCCAAACCTGTACTTCATTTATGTGTGCACATTTCACACTTATGTGGTGCACATATGGCCTAAATCCCTATTAGGAGCACTGCAGCAAACCTATGTCTTCTCTCTTCAGCTTTAACAGCTTCCTGCCCATCATGAATGAAGAGAAAGAACACAATGTACAGAAAGTATTTAGTGCAGAGGTGCTAAAGAAAGAAGCAGCTATTAGTATTGCAATAAAACCTCTAAAAGGGAATCATAGAGCTGCTGCAGTTAACATGGGGGCCAGTGTCCAACAGAATTTCACCAGTGTCCCAGTCCACCATTCACTATAACTAGCAATTTCATTCCTGCTCTACTCTATCAAAAATTAGACATTATATTAGGGCATAGGAAAAAGCATTTGGATAATAATTCCCTTTTAATAAATGTTCCTTTATTGAATAATGCCAAGAACAATGTATATTTCAGGATTTTTTTTTACTGATTATCAATACAGAAGCCATATAAACATCAAGAATTAAAGTGTATGTATGTGTGTATAATTTTATTTATAAAGCGCCACAAATTTACACAGCGCTGTACAATTCAGCAATACAGGTATAATACAGACATGGGAAAAGTGCATTATATAATATAAGTAAAATATCACAAGGATACATCACTTTAAGTTGGGTTGTGGTTGACACAAGAGGCTGGAGGTTCCTGCCCCATATGGAAACATCCAATGAATGTAAATCACTGTTTGTACAGCAATACTTTCAAGCAGTAAACCCTTTTCCACATTAAATACCCTAGAATGACAAGAACATGCATATCTACACAGCATACGTTCATGTTCTCACCTGCACAGATTTGAAGGATGTTATGAAGGGAAGCATCAGGTGGAAGCCAGGCCCACTGGTAGAAGTTAACAATGCCCCACCCCTGCAATGGGGAAAAGAAATCTGCTTCAGGCAAAAAAGGGTCGTATGTACTTTTGTCCCTTTTCAAATTAATTTTGCAATTTCTTTGGCTAATAAAAAAAAATCCAGGAAAAGTCATATTTGAAACAAAAAATAAAATAGTAAAGATTTTATTGTTTAGATGAGATTTTGTCATTTAAATCCGCAAAAGAAGAGTTGATTTTAGCTCTAAGATTACAGGATTGCCCAACAGACATCTACTAGGCAGTTCTCCATCTGGTAGAATCCATGGTTATACAAGCAAGTGTGGGTTTAGCCCAGTTGCAGCTGAAGATGCCAAGGAAGAGGTGACAGTTTTTTTTTGTTTTTTTTTTTATCATCAGGTATGCATTTGTGAGATGGCAGTGGATCATGACCATTGGCTTAGGACAAATCAAAAGAAGAATACTGCAGGGGAATGATTTTTTCTTTGATATATAAACCTTTCAGAAAACCAACAGAAGCCTTTTGCCTTCTTCAGCACTTCCTGTGATGATTTTCTTACCTTCAATAAGTCAACATCCACTCACGCCCTAAAAAAGAATGCACATAAAGTTAATCTCACCTGCACTTCTTGCTTACCGGTAATACACTCCTACATGCCCCTCTTCTATCTTGTGAATTGCAGAGAAAAGTGCAGCAGCAGTAATTGCAACTCCCAGAGCAGCAAGAATTCCAGCATGGGACATTTTCAGATTTCTGTAAGAGATGAAAAAAGGCAAGAATAATTCATTTCTAAGGCACAAACAGACTAAGCAGACAATGATGTAACATAAAATATAGTTCCGTAGTAGCCACATATACTGTGTATTTCTGAAGTCCAATCCTCCTGTAATGTAAATAAGAAAAGTTGTTTCTGAACATGACCAAGATTATGGCTAATAGTAAAAAGTAACTATAAACATTTGTATTCCAAAATGATGCTGAATTAATATGGGAAGTAATATACACACAGTCATTTTAGAAGTGCATCATACATAGTTATAGGATCACTCAAAAAAAAATGCTAAAAATGAACAGAAACCTTTTCTAAAGTCTCAGGGAAAAGGATGTGCACTTGTCTTTATCATCTAACTGCCTCTGTTTTACTTTACCAGGTCAGCAAGTGCATGCAGTTAATGTTATAAACCCTTAACTATAGTATACAGTGACAGTGATATCTGCTGTCTAGTAACACTGCACATAAAATTAAAGGGGAATGCAATACAACACAGTAGTACAAAAAAAAAAATGCACCCATGGTTAGCTCTGTCTTCTTTGCCAATGTAACAGGTTTATGCATTATTTTACTTCACCATATATGTGCCATACCTAGAAATTTTACATGGATAATCCTTTTCTGTATATGAAATAAAACATAATGCCAAAACTGCAAATATTTTTGCACAACGTGTAAGGTTGGCCTTAACAATTCACAAGGTAGATTGCTCCAACTTATAAGTCAGATTGACACTAAACTAACCACTAT
>WMED01022899.1:0-11570 GCA_019650415.1 Pipa parva | reverse complement strand
AGCGTAAAAGATGTACTGCCCCTAGAGAAGAACGGTGTGTTCTACCTCTATATTTCAACCACTCCTCAGAGGAAAAGAAAGGTCTGGTGGATGAAGCATTTCTCCCCTCTGATGAGGAGTTTGAGGATCAGTCCCTGCCGGACATATATAAAAATGTTAATTGAGGTGGTTCTGGATATAAAAGATCCCCAGTCCTCCTCAGAAGGAAACAAAATCCTCTTTGAACAGAAGAAAAAATCGTCACTAGTTTTTCCTGCTCATGAACAGCTATAATCACTGGTGACAGAACAATGGGAAAAACCTGAACAAAAATTGCAATTACCTATAAAAATGTGCAAAATTGTATCCTTTATCACAGGATCTAATTGACCTATGGTTCTCTCCTCCTGTCGTCGATGCCCTTATCCCAGGCTAGCTAAGAATACAGATTTGCAAGATCCGGATGCTTCCGCATTAAAGGCCCCACTGATAAAAAAAATTAGGGTTTCTGAAATCCCTGTTTGTGGGCCACAGAGTCTTCTCTACGTCCCATTCTCGCCTCTGAATGGGTTTGTAGGGCTATAGAAGCATGGTCAGGATCTCTGATCCAGGGCATTCAGGATGGAACTTCTAGGGGAGAGCCTTTTGCAATCGGCTATCCTTATTCAGAAAGCAGGCTCACTCTTCTCTGAGGCATACAAAGATGTGGCAAAGGTTACATGTAGAGCTTCAGCCCTGTCAGTTGCAGACTGCAACTACAAGAAGTCGCTTACTTCTCTTCCATTTAAAGGAAAGAGATTTGTTGGTGAATAGTTAGATACTATTATCTCACAAGAAGCTGTGAAAAAAGTACATTGCTCCTCCAACAAAAAAAACAAGACCTTCAATGCGGCTCAAAGGCTCGGATGGGGCAGTTATTCCAGGACTCAGGCCTTTCATTACTATGCTCCCTCATCTCCAACCCACCGCACAACATTCAAGGGTGAACAGGCATCCAAACCCAGATCATCCTGGCAAGGACGCAAAACTGCAGCAAAGTCCTTTGCAGACAAACAACAGTCTGCATGACTCTTTTGCTTCTCTCCCTTCTAGTCATCAGTCGGGAGGAAGGTCAGAAGTTGCATTTTCTGCTTGTAAGCAGATTTCCTCAGATCATTGGCTCCTGCAACTCATTTCCACGGGTTACAAAATAGAATTCAAGGCCAAACCTCCCCGCATGTTTTTTCTCTCAAGGATTCCATCCATTCCAGCAAGAGTCAAGATTTTCAGAACTTAGTGGCGCAGTGGATACAAAAAGGACAATCAGTAGTGTCCAGTTTTGAATTTAAGAAGACAGAACAAATTTGTAACACTACAGAAAGTTCATAATGGAATCCATAAGATTGGTTGTCTGCTCAATGGAGTCCGGAGAGTTTCTCTCTTCAGTTTGTAGCCCTGCCATTTGGCCTGTCATCAGTTCCTCGAATTTTCACAAAGATTATGAGTGCAGGTATGGCCCATTTACGTCGACTAGGGATCCACATAACCCTCCACTTGGACGACCTCATACAAGCTCCTTCTCGCAGAAGCTCTTTGGGCAATACAGACAACTATACCAATACTGCAAAACCTAGGTTGGTTAATCAACTTTCAAAAGTCATCTCTGCATCCAGACAACAGGAGTTCCTGGGTGTACTTTGCAACACAAAACTCCACAGTTTTGCTACCTCCAGAAAAGGTAGAAAGGATATGGATGATGATCCAAGACTTTTTTTAAAATTTTGTTTATTAAGAGAATTCAATACATTCCTGCTTTGATATCAACACATCACAACCACTGGCAAGTTACTGAACATATTAGCAAGAACAAAATTATTATTATTATTTTTTTTAACATTCTTATTTTTGTTACAATCTAAATGTTCCTTAAGTAGGATTGCATTATTAAACATTTTAACAAAGTAACTTTTTGTCTTGTTGATCCAAGACTTTATCGCCAATCTGATCCATCTGTGTGCCTTTGCATAGGTCTCATGGTGTCTACCACAGATATCGTACTTTATGCTCAATTTCACCATCATCCCCTCAAGAGACAAATTCAGCAGTTCTGGAGGAGAAGATATCTCTCTCAACAGTTCCCCTTGTCTGCTTGGGCCCTCTCTTCACTAGCCTGGTGACTCCCAGCACTTTTCACAGGACTGCTCCATCGCAGAAACAGCATGGCAGGGTATCACCACTGATGCCAGTTTATTTGACTGGCGTGCAGTTTTCCAGGGCCTCTCAGACCAGGGAAAATGGCCTCTTCAAGAGGCAACTAAGCCCATCAACATCCTGGAGCTCAGGGCAATGTACCTAGCCTTTCTCCAGTGGTCTTAGACTCTTTGCAACCATCCAGTCCAGATCCAATCTAACAACAGCACTACAATGACATACATCAATCATCAAGGCGGAACAAGGAGTGAAGAAGCCACCCCTGCCTTAGGTTATTGCACTCACCAGATAATGGTAATATCACAGCAAAAATTGAATGTAATGATTAGTGCCTCTGCCACTGAATGCGATATGATGAATAGTCCCTCTGTTGGAATCCACTCTCAATAACCTATCCGGGAATAGAGCATAAACAATAAAAGAACACTGATAGTGTAATATTTCAAAATAGGAACCAATTTAGATATCTCAACGAGTTTCACCGATATGGCCCCATACTCAATAGGAGTCATCTGTTGATTGGACTTTGTGTGAACTCTTTCACATTTTTAATATATAATTGATTTGATAATCTTGGTTAGCGCTATACATTATATTTGAGCTAGCATAATTTGTTGCTTTGTTCCTTGTCATTTCCTGTTTCCATGTGGACCCACCCTCCTGGGACATCCCAGTGTTCCTGCGTCTACCACGACATAAGAGAAAAGGAGATTTATAACTTACGTCAAATCAGTTTCTCTTAGTCGTAGGGGGACAGAGGACTTCCCTCCCTATTTTTGTTGATGTGCCATGATTTATGGTTATTGTTCTGGTTTTATATTCTGGCTCTGGCAGTTGCAACTGACTGGGAAGGGGGAAGTGGCAGGGATTAAAAAGAGAGTAGGAGGATCTTAGTTTCAGATCCTTGCATTGTCCTACCATCTAATGGGAGGCAACTTTTACTCAGTGTTCCTGTGTCCCCTTATGACTAATAGAAACCAATTTAACAGTAAGTATAAATCTCCTTTTTCCTTCTATTGTCTAAACTTTACCCTTCATCTCCAATCCCTTCCATTCCATTGCTTTTATAGCAGTCACTTCTATCAGAATTACATTAACTGTTTGGATCATTGAATCTTCTTGCCCCAAAGATCTCTCGCATCTAAAAATCTATAAATAATACCTCATTGCCCCTATGACTATATATTGTTTCCTCTATATACCTTCCTTCCCTTTTAATAATGCCATAAGCCAATTCTTTATATCTTAAATCTCCCAATTCCTTTACCCTAGTTATCCTTGTCACCTTGTTGATATAGACCCCTTGACACTTTAAAGTATTCTAAAAAATGCTACAGAGTTTCCTCTTTCTCACACCTCCACAGACATTCTCTTTTTGAAATACTCAAATATTTTTTATTTCCTCTGAAGCAAAAGCCATGAATTATCAAAAAACCTGCTTTGGTAACTTTTTTCTGTTTATATATTTTATATTTTCCTGATTCATCTGCAGTTTTGCAGAATCATTGGTGCTTCAAAAAAATAATTCATCCACTTTCTTATACTTTTGCTTCCTTGTGCTATATCTAGCTATCTAATATGATATGAGTGCTGCCATACAATTATTCAGCTGAATGCAGTGAAACTCATTATCCATCGATTCCCAATAGACAGTGGCTCCTATTGGTCGGATTATCAGGAAGAATAGAAATTGCTTGCTTGGCATTTATGCAGTAACAACTCATGAACAAAGAATCTCTTAAACATTAAAATGCTTTTTGTAACAGAAGATATAATACAGCTTGTATGCTATAATGTGAATAATGCATAATTATTAGAACATATTTTACTATTCTACTCTTCTGTTTGAACACAGCCAGAAAATATTGGACCAGAAAGCTGCCTATATGATCTTGCTGCTGTAGTAGTTCATCATGGCTCAGGGTAAGAGCAGTGCACAGTGCTATTGTATATTTGTTATCTTTTGATCCTAAGAGATACACTATGAGTTATTTTTACAAAACCCGCATCTTCACCTTTAAAGTTGAATTAGGTTTTACTCTTCCAATTGTACTTCTAATTTGTTTCATGTTACTGTTCTGTTTTTAGTGTCGGCTCTGGCCATTATACTGCATACGCAACACACGAAGGGCGTTGGTTTCATTTCAATGACAGTACTGTGACAATGACAGAAGAGGAGACTGTGGCAAAAGCAAAAGCTTACATCCTGTTTTATGTGGAGCGTCCACTTCCTTCCACATCTGAGAAACTCTAAATACCTCCCTTTGCATACATAGACTTTCTGCCTCAACTCACAAGGGGTACTCCCTAACCTCTTGGCTAATACTTGATTGGAAAAAAAAAATGTATTTTTATTGTTTTTGTGCACTTTTCACATTCTTTGATATTCTGGCCTGGTTCGAGTAGCAGAGTCATTTGCATCTGCTGAACTTGTTTACAACTCTTAATGCCATAAAAGCCTAAACTGCATTTTGAAGTAAAGATTGGCTGCGATATTAGAAACGTATGTGTTTTTTTTCCCCCCATAACCTGCTAAACAGTAAGAAGTTGTGTATGTATGCAAGGCATGCACACCGGAATCAAAGGTTTCTATTTATAGAGAATTGGTTTCTTTTTAACTATAATGTGCAGCCATTTGGGATGTCATTTTCACACAGAAGAAATCAGTTTTTCTCTTGTTTCTTTTCTGATTTTTGTGTAGAGAAGGCTAGAAATTCATTGTAGATTGGATACAGATCTACCTCCCAATAAACTGTCCTTAATGTATTATTACTCCTTTATCATGTAATCACAACAACATTTTTATTTGACATGATTATACCATGGATGATGATTTGAATTAAGTAGGAGCTATGATGTTCTGATTGCTGTTACAAGCTTTTATTTCCACATACTTTTGATCGGCTAAAAGCTTGTTCAGTAGTAGTAATGAAATGGATCAACTTCACTGATATACATATTATTAATGTGTTTTCCTTTCTATATTCCTTATGTTATTTTTTTTAGATATAAACAAAGCCTTACTCATAAATGCCAGCATATCTGCAAGAGAAGATCACTTCCAGGGGTTACGCAAGCACCAATGGGATAGACTCAGATTACAATAGGCCACTACAAAGAAACATGCACAACCCCAATTCTCCTCCCCTTTCCATGACCCCACATTATGTTTCTTGTAAAGACAAGGATCAACCTTTTGGCTGGTTGGGTTAGGCTATGATCATTTGGTCGTTTCACTGCCCACCACCAAGAGAAAATCCCTTGAAACTTTTATCCTATATTTAAATTTTCTTCTCACTCTGGACTTTTTTTTATCTTTAATCAAGCATAAGATTGAGGACTCTGGGTGTTTTTGTGTTGCTGCTGTAAAACAGAGAAACTCATAACACACTTGAATTCCATTTGGAAAGGATCATTTTTTTTTCAAATTGATGGACTAATTTCAAAATGACCTCACATTCCTTTTTATGGATGATGAAACCTTACTGGCTTTTTCAGTGTCATAGTTATGTGCTGACAGTGTTGCCACATTATGAAAATTTGAACCTGAATACTGATGAACTGCATATAACCATTATGTTCTTTTATCCCCAAACCTCTGTAGTTTGCTTATTTTCCCACTGTTGCTAGCACAGTTGTCGTGTCTATTCCAGGCATAAAAGTTTCTGCAATTTGTTTCAAAGGTTTTTTTTTTTTCCTGTTTTGTATACACAAAACTGAATTTTTAAAATATAATCTATAATATTATGTCTAAAATGTGTTCAAACAAAAACAATCATTGCACCACCCTCTGGATCATATGAACAGTCTGTGGAGTGAAAATCACAGGTTCTGCTAGTGGAAACAGTACATTTAAGCAACCGTTACTGTGCCTAAATTCCTGTTGACAGTGATTTTGTTCTAAAATGTGATGTTTTGCACCATTACCACATTTATACTTTACTTCATTCTTTATCTTTCACTTTCATCTTGAGGTGTATATGTGCTGCTGGGAAATCTTCATTCTTGTACCTTCTTTACTTGCCATAGTTAGTGCACTACTGTACTTTATATTTGGTTTTGCTCAAAACATTTTTGCCTGGCTTAAATAAGCAGTTTTACGAGATGTTGAAATGTGATTTCTTTTTTTCTTTTTTAAATTAAGAATTAATTCAAAATTAATTTGTATCTGCTGTGTTACATAGACAATGTAAAGCAACAGAATAAGCCATCAAAATCTTCATTATGTTTTCAAAAACATGACAAAATATATAACTAGGATTTTGTATGCATGTACATTTCTAATCCTTTATGTATGTAATGCATACATGACCTGAGAGATGTGTTTCTTCTGTTCTGGCATTTTTTTCCAAATCATGTATTCTCAGAGCAAAATAAATGTTCTCCTATTGCAAACTGGAAAATAACCTCATAGTTTACCTCTGGGTACTTCAGTCCCAGTTTATAGGATTGCATCATAGATTTTATCACTTTGATGTCCAGACAAAAGCTGTTAATCTCTTGGGTTGGAAGGGCAAGACTGTGCTTCTAATAGTCATTGCATTTTTGATAAATGTTAAAAGAATTTGAAGTTTATAGCTTAGTAATTCTTTCCTGCTAGGGGTATGCAGAATGCCATGGTATTCCTGCTAGTGAGCCTGTAGTATGATTGCACATTTGCAGTAGGAGGGTGTATATAGAGGAATAACACTGTTATTCCTTCATTAAAAGCCTAGGGCATTTCTCCTTTGGGCAGAATCTCCATTGAAATATAACTTGAAAAGAATTAATGCAATTGGGCATTGACTCGTATGACTGTTCTTTAGAGTTGTCTTTGCATTGATCTTGTTTAGATTCACATATTGTGCACTTTTTATGCTAAGTATGTGTTATTGTTCCATATTAGATGTACAAATTCATTTAGCAATTCTATTGTGACCTGTTTCATTTTTAAAGCATTTCATTGTTTGTAAATTACTGTATTGAGAGGAAAAAAAATAATCAGTATAAATCTGGATTCTTTTTTATTTATAGCTTACAAACAACAAAATACATAGTGACTGGGTTGTCTTTTTGTGGTCCCTCCCTGACATAAAGGTTGCCAGTGCAGAATTACAGAAAAAGCATATGTTAAGATATCTTCCAGGTCTGATATTCTTCATTCAAAATAATTGGACTGCGTTTTCATTCCATAAAGGAGCAGTGTGGCGCCAGTGCTTCTTATGGAATTTATTATATGCATACATGGTAACACACTCTTTTAAAAGAAGGATGCACCCATACTTAATGCAGAGCTATATGAAATTCTGTTGAAACACTGCACATATTTTAAAACCACTCTTTTAAAATGAGAGTGTCTGCCTTTAAAGAGGAAAATGAATGAAAATCATTGTGTGATGTTCTGGAATTTATGCAACCCTGCATTTGTTTTAGATGACTTCTTCCTCTTTTAAATGAAAATGCCAGCAGGGATACAATTCATTTCCTAATAAAAGAATAACTATAATGTCAAATGACCTGTTCATTTCTTTAACTATTTAAAGGAGACCTAAAGTAAAAAAATAAAAAACAACAGATAAAATACTTACCTTATACAGAGCCGATTGATTATAGTCACAGCATGAGCTGTGCTGTAATTAGCCGGCAGCTGACACTTCCCCCCAATGCTTCCTTCACAGCGCGCTGGCTGACTGAGAACCCAGCGCGCAGTTCCTTCTTCTCTTTCCTTGGCCTCATACATCATCGCGCTCATTGCAGAGAGCGTTCTCATTGGCCCCCGCAATGAATGTGATGATGTTTAAGCCCTAAAACACCCGAGGTGAAACAAGGTGGGAGGAGCTTTGCGCTGGCTGGCAGTTAGCCAGCACTGTGAAGAATGATCAGCTGTTGGCTAATAGCACAGCTCATGCTGTGACTGTAATCATTCGGCTCTGTATAAGTTAAGTATTTTAACAGTCATTTTTTAATTTTTACTTTAGTTCTCCTTTAATTCTGCAGAAATGCAATGCATTTTAGATCATGCTTGCTAACGTGCATAAGGATTGGACTACGGGGATGTAGTCTTGCAGGACACAAAGAATATCTTATTGAAGTGATAATCTAGCATACACACCAGCATTTCTTTTTAAAAGAAGGAATTTTTTTTCTTAAATGTACCTTATAGCAGTGATTTTCAACTGGGGTTCCGCAAGGACAAGCCAGGGGTTCTGCGACTTACTACATACTGCGTGCAGGTACACAGGCTAGGCGGGATACAGTCCCAATCGCTGTCAAACAATACCGTCGGCTTCATCAAACTTTCTTTTTCTAATAAATAGTATAACTGCATAGTGCGCATGCGCACTATATGGTTATACTATTTCTGTTTCCATTCCAGAAAAAAATATTTCAGTTTCCGTTCCGAAAAAATTTCTGTAGGGGTTCCACCAGAAATCTGATGACACCAAAGGGTTCCCCTGAAGAAAAAGGTTGAAAAACTCTGCCTTACAGTTATGAACAAATTTTAGTACAGCTATTCACACTGCATATTTATTGTGCCTCCCTTCTGGGAATGTTGGCATTTATGATCTAGTCAGGATATTATATCTTGTGAACCACATGCTGCACATAACTATGTGTTATTGACTATTTAGCATGCTTTAAAAAAAAAAAACCCACTATAAAATACCTGCAATTCAGAACTGATAGAAAATGAACTTCGATGTGCATTGCATATAGACCAGTTGAACTTCATATATATATATAATATGAAAACTGCATCCAGATATATTAAAATGGTTTTCAATTGTTCCGCAGTGTGCAATGCATTTGTTATCTGGGTTAAAAACTACATGTATTTGACCGCTGTAACTTGTCTTTTCAGTTAACGTATTTTGCCCCTTAGTAGTAGCGCTGAGCATGTGTAAGGGTCATAGATGTTACTGCAGGTACAACTTTGGATAGTACAATAAGCCCCATATGTAAGGTACACTAATGGTAGTGTAGGTCATTAGTTTGAATTACATGTAAGAACAATAAGAATTATCTCTAAATCTAGTTCAACAGATAAAACTATGTATTTTTTTCACCATTATTATCAGGACTGTGGAGTCGGAGTTGGAGTCGTTATAAAATGGGCCGACTCCCAAAATGTATAATACAGCGTTTCCCAAATGGTGAGTCGCGACTCGGTACCGGGCCACGAAAGCAAAATGCCGGGTCACGAGAGCGCGTATGGGTTTTTATGACTGAAAACTAGTAATGGACTTCGCGCACGGCACCGCTCATGAATATTCATGAGCCGGCTACTTCATGACGCAACACACATTGTACGCCTTAAAACTAGTAAGCCTTATTAGTTTTAAGGCGTACAATGCGTGTTGCGTCATGAAGTAGCCAGCTCATGAATATTCATAAGCAGTGCCGTGCACGAAGTCCCTTACTAAGTGGGTCACGAAGGATAAGCACAAAAATAACCAGGCCACGGAAAAATAAGTTTCGGAAACACTGGTATAATAAATTGGTAGAGTTAGTTCATTTAAGTATATGCTGAATATATTTTCATAAGAATTTGGGAAATAATGAAATGTCCTGTAAAGGTCTGTTCTATTCCTTATATAAGGATCTAGGCTCTTAATTGAAATGAATGTGTGCTGCACTTTATGTACATGCTCAGTAGTGAAGCTCCTTGCTACAGATCAGAGGAAAAGGCACTGGAAGGAATGGCTGCACTCATCACAGATCTGCTAGAGAAAACAGGATTAAAGAAGTTTGCTCACTACAAAAATTAGCTTTCAACGTTTTTTTAAACTTTTTTTTTCCCACTTACTGCAGCATTTTGTATATTTGCAATTTATTAAAGTTTTTCTGTTCTAATTTAGAATACAAAAAACTTTAATAAATTGCAAATTTGTATCCAATAAATATATTTTATGTTCTACCTAAATAGCTTGATTATTGTATCATAAGGATGATAAAAAGCTTAAATTAAGTTATCTCTTATACATCCGGCATGTATAAGGGAGCAGGAGTTAGGGGAAATTGAGGAGTCGGAGTCGGGGCTTTGGCTTACCGACTCCACAGCCCTGATTATTATTAAAAATGTGAGTGTATTAATTTACATTTAGTTGCTTGCTATGACTTGCTACTACACCTGTTTTTGTTTGGATGTCCGTACATTTATAACAGCTTTGCAATAATGTTACCTAGTCGAAACATTCATTGGCATTTACTTACTGTTTCTGTTTGTATTAGGATATTTTGATTTGTTCCTTTCAGTGCACAAAATGGAAGAAACTAATAATTGCTTTGGACAATTTTATGTACAAAACTAAATATGATGGTAAATTTTAGCTACTGTTATTTGCTGGCGTATAAGACTACTTTTTAACCCCTGAAAATCATCTGAAAAGTTGGGGGTCGTCTTATACGTCGGGTATCACTTTTTTCTCTCCTTACCTAGCTCCTCCGTTGCCTGGCTGTCTGTGCTAAGCGCTACAACATTCCTCCCCCAGCATTGACGTAACTTCCTGTGAGCGACAGGAAGTTTAATCATTGTTCGGGAGAGGAAACGCTATAGCGCTCAGCACAGACAGCTGGGCTACAGAGGAGCTAGGTAGGGAGAGAGAAAAGGAGGGGAGTGAGCACTAAGATAGCGCCCCCTCCTTCAAAGGGTAGGGCTTGTAGGGGCAGCACAGTGTGATGGTACTCTGATAATCTTGGAGACAGGGAGGGCTGGGCAGGAAGGGAGAGCTGACCAATCCAAGCAGGATTTGCGTTGGAAGAGGGGTAGTCTTATACGGCGAGTATATCCCAAACTCTATATTTTAACTGGAAAAGTTGGGGGTCGTCTTATACGCCGGAAAATACGGTACTTAAAAATGGCTTTTTGACGAACAGTGATAAACATTTCATGAATCATGGAAATCAATAGATTTTTACTGATCAAACAGCCTAGATCATCAGGGGATGATGAAATCGGCCTTTTGGAGTTTATTAAATTTCAAATGACTCTATCCATAGACCGTTTTGGAAGTCGACCAGAAGTTTAAGATGAGATGGGAGGCAGTACTGAATGATTACACGGTTAAATGTACTAAAGGAGCGTTATTGCCTCTGAATTAATATGTATAAAATAGAATTTTCTGTTATTTTGTTACTAAAATATTTTATAAATATTGTATACTGTTTACAAAATAAGATTATTGTAACATTTCATTTTTACACTTTATCAATGCTGATTAAATTGTCTAATGCATCTGTATGTGACTTAACGGACAGGAAATCCAAAGAGATGAGTAAATGGATCCTGCTGGAGATATCTTAGAAACCAGGTAGTCTGGCCCCTTTGACTCTGCAGGGTGTGTTTTATCACATCTGGTTGGATTTTAACCCTTTCACTATGTACCCCGTATCTCTCACGGGGTAGCTTCGGGTGGCCAGAA
>WMED01022898.1:0-11570 GCA_019650415.1 Pipa parva | reverse complement strand
TATTTTAATCTTTTCCAGCGCTACCACTCACCATACCACGTATGGGAATTTCATCATCGTGCCTAAATGCAAAGTAGCACAAATCAAGAATTTAATTTAAAAAATAGTTTGTACACTCCCTTTGTAGGAGAGACTGCTATTCCAATTCAAGTGACATTTTTGTTGCATTATTTGTCTTTTAAATGTACAAAATGGTGTGCAACAAAAAGGACAAATGCAGCTGAAAGAAATGTTTATGATGGTTTTTGTTCTGGGTAATGTAGTACTAGATATAAAACTGAACTTTTATGAGCTTTTTTTTTTTATATATATATTTTATATTTAGAACCGAGATGCCAGAAAATGAGCCAGAGAAGAGGATGCAATCCCGATAAACTTCGAAGAGTACTCCTTACAACTCAAATGAAAGTAATTCTACATTTCATATGGCTGATTAGCTTTCTGTTCTTTAACGTGTTACTATTATTTATACCTATATTCTTCATAGATCTATTTGGAAATGTTATGTGTTTATTAAATATTTTAGAGGGAATTAACTTGAAGGAAGTATTGTGCATAATACGATACTTTCAGATGTGATTATCAAGAGATGACTAAGATAAGGGCGGTAATCACAAGGAGGGTATATAGTAAAGCAGTAGGGAATTTGGCAGATGCACACACAGCATTGCCATTATCACAAAACTAGTTAGCTCAGCTGCAAAATAGCCAGTGTGCGCTGACCTCTGATCGCTAACCGTTTCACTTTAGGCCAGGGCTACCCTTTGCATTTAGCCGTATGCATTTTCCTATATGCTGTATACTCCCAGCTCAACTGCCCATAGCCTCAGGTTAATAATGTACAGACATATTTTTATGGTAAACGGCCTATAGTTATATTTTCATTCACTTGTGCGGTAGGTCGGTGGGTAACAGAACTAGCTTTTTGAGACACTATTTGCAGAAAAAATGATGTGCCATAAGGCAAAGGTCAAACTAATTACTTTATAGCTTAGCTACATTAAGGCTAGTGTCACATTGTATGTTTTATCGTAACTGTTCTTAATTAGACTCATATGGTGCAAAACAAAATAGCCTTTGTGGAGTATCCCAGAGAAAACAATGGATACTATTTGTGCAGCTTGGCTAGACGCTGAACGGCTTGTGTGAGACTGGTTTAATCAGTTCCTTTATTACATGTGTAGTAATAGTAGCCTGTTTAGTTTATCCTGTAGTAGCAGATCATCTCTTTAAATTCAGTTACTAAATGGCTATTTTGTCACTGGCTTAAAAAAAATTGTATTCTACTTTTAAATATGATATGCTTTAATTCATTAAAATATGTACTCTTTATCGTTGCACAGAAGGTTATTTTTTTGAATTTACCCCCATTAGATTTAAAGGCACCTGCAGCAAAAAATTGGTCAGGGGCATTTTGGTTAGGTTTATCCCTTACTGTAAATCTTGCAAGCAACAACACTGAAGCCTGATGCCTGTATCATCTTTCTTAGACAGCATCCATGCTCGTTATGTACTTCTTAGGTACTAGAGCAAAATAGATTAACTCTTTTAATCTGATTTGTGAGTAAGAAATGTCTATCTGCAACTTAGCGTATTATATATTTTGCAGAAATTAAAGAGGCACTATAGGGCTGATTTAACTGCACACTTACATATAAAACTCCTTTATACTAAGCCAATCAAATTGCTGACACAAATAGTTAAAAAAAAAAAAAAAAAAAAAAACATTTAGGGAAGAAACAATACTTGCCGTTTGTTTCCCTTATTAAGTTTTTCTGGGAGCTGACATTTTCCTCCCCCCGCTCCCCCTCCTCTTTCTGTTCTGCAAGTCAGCCAACATGAGAAGAAAAATCTGCTTGACTTCTATTGGTTAAGCAGTGTGCCGACCTTTTGGCCACATAAATTAAGTTGGAATGCAGGAGATTACAAATGATAAGCTAACTTGTGCACATGTGCTAAGTAGTAAGTAGGGCAAAAATGTCTGGGGGAGGGAACATTTTCATGGAAAACTGGCCAGTACACGTCACACACACACATTTCCTGGTGCAAGAGTTTATTAGTGCTGCCTACTTAATCCTTCTGTGTCACATGTAACAACTACTAGGGAGAAACACTTCTCACTAAGGTATAGTGGCACACTTGGCTGTCTTCTGCTTGCATGAATATGTTAAAAAAAAAAACAAAAAAAAAAAAACTGCAAACTGTAGACCATTAATTTCTGTGGGCAACAAAATGTCCAGCTACTTTCCTAGACAAGTTTTTACACCTAAAAATTAAGCAGTGGCAAGTTGTTTTGTAGCATTCTCCAAT
The DNA here is from genome assembly GCA_019650415.1 of Pipa parva. Classification (NCBI taxonomy): domain Eukaryota; kingdom Metazoa; phylum Chordata; class Amphibia; order Anura; family Pipidae; genus Pipa; species Pipa parva. The sequence continues at coordinate 9,260 of WMED01022898.1, read as the reverse complement.
AGAAATCAATGTGCTGAAGTCTCTCTTTTTTTTTTTCTCTTCCTCCTGAGGTTTTTTCAGGAATTTTCACCACAAGCAGTAAAATGCCTAGTGTGCCATTGCCCTATGTGCTAGCCTCATTATTATCCACTTGATGTCTTTCAATTCACAATGAACAAAACAACAAGCTTACTAAAAGTAATTAACTGCATCTGTGCTCATAATAATCTCTTTTAACCCTTAGAATCAGTTTGCTGTTACAGCTCAAGTTAAAAAAGAAACTTCACAGATTGAAGGGCCATCTCTCAACAACTCTTATGGTTTTAAAGTCAGTTCTCAAAACCTAAAGGATGCAAAAGCTTTACATGAGGTAACACTCTTCCTGTAAATCTCATATATACTGTTTATTTTTATATATATATATATATATATATATATATATATATATATATATATATATATATATATACTGTGTTTCCCGAAAATAAGACAGTGTCTTATATTAATTTTTGCTCCTAAAGACTCACTAGGTCTTATTTTTGGGGGATGACTTATGTTTTAGGATATACATGTTTAATACTGCAGACATCAGTGCTTTGTAAGTGGTTGATACAAAATTATGTAGCTATGATGATTTTTAGTATTTTTTTTATAGACATCTGACCACGGCCTAATTCAGTTATGCCAGGAAGTGTTAGGAGGACTAGATAAGAGAGATCTGAGAGTTGATCTGGGCAGTTTGAAGCACTGCTGTCACTAGACATATGTAGGTACTGTTGGTGTAGGACTTCAGGTAGGCAGTTTTAGGTGTCTCCACCAATGTACATTAATCAAGTATTTTATTTATAATTTGTTGAGTGATTGTATATTGAGACTCCAAACAGCATTTCACAGCTTTATATTCATTGTCTTTTAGAACAATGCTTGATGTAGATTAGTAAAATGTTTATATATATATATATATATATATATATATATATATATATTTTATTTTTTGTTTTTTGTTAAATACAAGTTTTTTTGATTGGAGATTCAGGTTTTAACAAATGTCATATTGTTTTGATGTCACATGTTGTGAACCAGTAGACCATTAAAAGAGGGGCAAGTCGAGAATTAGAAGATCTGCATCTAGGCTAGAATTGCTAGAATTTAGAAAATTTGAACCAGTACATTTTGACATAAGCAAACTTTTAAAATAACTAGGTCTACTTAACTAATATATCTAATGTATTTGTTATTGATCAAGGTTGGGAGGGGTTATCTGACATGCTACTATAAGTGGACCTGTCAGGTGCACTTAGAAACATGGTTATCTGAAGCAGGGACTAGTCCTGACTAAATGCTTTTATAATTCAGCTGAGACTACAGAAAATAAGCTTTCTCCCTTCTCTTTTACTGTCTGATGCCTAATTCCAAACTGGAGTTGGAGGCTGCGTTGCTAAAGGGCAACTGCCCCATAGCCCTATTGCCTCCAACTCGAGTTTGAAGTTGGGCATCGGGGCAGTAAATGAGCAGGAAGATTTCTTTCATTTCTGCAGAGTAAGTTAAATGATATGTCACTTCCACAACTGAATTGCTGAAATTATTTGCTCTTTTGTTCCTGCTATGGATTTCCTTGTATAAATCTCCTGTAACAGATGAAATATATACTTAAAGCTAATAATGTTAGGCACTGTGGGATATAAGTGGAGGTGTTAGTGCCTAGAAGCATATCAGAGTTTTAATAACTTATTCTCAAGCCAGAACAAAAAAAAAATTCCCCAGGCTGGAGATGCCACAGAAAGTTACATATAAAATATTTTGTAAATACAAGAAACTATCATAAGGGACAAACATGTTGTTGGTATGACTTCCCTGTTTTCCTTGAGCAATTTCTTGGTAACTGGAGCATTCAGGAAATCGTAACTATTGTCCTTGCAGCTCCTTCAATTAGAACCCTCCCAAATTGTATTTTGGAGGATCTGATTGGAGAGTGCTTACTTAGGTCTTTGTTGAGGTACAAGTCGGCAGGAATCACTAATTCTTTGAGGGTAGAGTTCTGTATCACCTAAAAATTTAGAGCTTACAGCTGTTTAGGGATCAACTCAGATGCTTGCCTGCTGCAGATGGAGCTTGTTATGTCCCCTTTGACAGATGCACTTTAAAGGATTCAATCTTATCCCTGTTTGTTATAGATGCAACATCTGACACTTATGAGTATGGAACTGCATGCAAGAACTCGAAGAGACTTGGAACCAGATCCAGAATTTGACCCAGTCTGTGCTTTATTCTACTGCCTGTCATCTGACTCTTTATTGATGAATACTGACAGAAGAGAGGTTACTGGTGCTATTGTAATTCATCAAGAAGAATCAACTAGTAAAGGTAGATAAAACAGGCAAATTTAAGTATCGCTGAATAAAGGAAATAATAAAATGCTGTAGTAAAAGAAAAAAATGCATTGCTGTGTATTGTCAAATTTATGACTGAATTAATTTATGATAGGGTAAGGAGGTTGTTAACTACAGATACTTTTTTTTTTTTTATTCTTTTTTTTTTTTTGTTCTCCAAGGTGATAAAAGCCAAGCTCCATTTCTTGCCAGATCTGGTATTTCTGGATTTGAAGTCACATATGCTACGGATGAGAAACAGCTGCTTGAGATATTGTTAAGTTTGGTCAGAAGGTATGCCATGTGCTTATTTCATTAATATTGCACAAGCAGAGAGATTTTTTTGTTGTTGTTCTTTTGATTTCTACATTTAATTTTCAAAGTTGGTGCCAAGATGAAATTGGTGATTTCTAATCCATTATATAATCCCTACATCTTTAAGGCTGGAATCAGGAGGTTCAGCTATGGGCAGAAGTGGTTAAAAAATAGCATTTTAGGGTGGCATTAGATTTCTGTTACTAGATAAACCCATAAACCACTAATTATAAACCATAGTCTCCCTCTAAATTGGGTCACTGTATACTCCTGCCCTTGACCATTTCTGAAGATGACCAACCAAAACTTTGCCATAAAATGGTGCCTCTCCACTACACAAACCAATAAAAAAATGAAATCCTATTTCAAGATGACATTTACAGGGGTACTGCATAAGAATAACTGCATTTTGCAGAATTTGCAAGATGGCATATTTAATTGCAGCACTGCTGGAAAATGTCAGTGACAGAAGTGCATCAAAGGATAATTTGTGGCAGATAACATTAAAGCAAGGGCTTTTGTATTGTAGAGCCATGGTAGGTAAGGGCCCACAGCTTATACCCCCAATTTTCAAGAAACAAGTAATTTCCAGGTATTGTGGCATGTGTGAGGGCATTAGAAGACCTGACTTTGTAGATATTTGAGTTATACTTGAAGCATTTATATAGTAAATAAAACATAGTTTTACCTGACATTTACTATTTGTTCTTTTTATGTCTGGCTTTAAAGAACTATAGTTTGCTGTAACTCTTAATACTTTGTTTTATTTATCCAGGTTTGATCCTGATATTTTGTTAGGATATGAAGTCCAAATGCATTCTTGGGGATATCTCTTACAGAGAGCATCAGCATTAAATGTAGATCTGTGTCAGCAACTTTCCCGGATACCTGGTGAGTATGACTTTTATTTGTTTATGATGGTGTAATGTGGATATCATTTTAAGATGATGGGGTGGGGGGGAGTATTTTGCTACTTCTATGGTATACCATTGATTGTTCTTAAATGCACTGTAATGTGTAATTTCTTTTCACTTGTAGATGATAAAAATGAGAACAGGTTTACTGCTGACAGAGACGAATATGGTGCTGACACGATGAGTGAAATAAATATAGTTGGTCGGATTGTACTAAATGTTTGGAGGATGATGAGAAGTGAGGTAGGAGAAAGGTGTTCTTAACAATTAAAAAAAACAACAACTAACCTTTAAATAATCTGTATTTAAATTTTAGCAACTGTCCAAGGACCATGATGAGGTGGAATGTGCAGGCGTAATGTTTTTAAGATTACTTTGGAAAATATATTTTTGTCAAATTTTGCAAATTGCTTTTCTAGATTACTATATTTTGCTTCTACTGTTGTGCTTGTTAAGCTCTTGCTAAGGGGGTTATTCACTAAAATGCGAATTCAACTGTTGAATTCTCAAACAGCGGATTTCCATAGCAAATCCGCGACAGTTTCCTCATTGTAAAGTCGCGACAGTTTTTTTAAAGTTAAGATTGCGTCAATTTTCCCATAATAAAGTCACAACTGCAACAATTTTCTCATTATAAAAATGCTACTGTGGCAGTAACAGCCTATTGCAACTGACTTTATCTGGCGAATTCACACCTATACGCAACAATTCGGACTTTAGTGAATAACCCCCTTAATTAGCAGATTAGACTGTCTTTTCAATCAGCATTACAAATAATCAGATTATTTTTACATTTTATTCTAACTGTATACGTTGTGGAACAAAGTTTCCTTGGCTAACTTGAGTTTGCTGTGGGTGGGGGTATTGTAATGGGACATAATTTCTATATAAAAGGTCTCTAATTCCACATTTTTAAGTGCCTTACAAAGTTGAATCAAATAATTTCTTGTGGTTTTTAATGGCTTATTGTAGTAAAAAGAAATCACTCCCTCTTTGTTTCAGAGGGCGCTGGAATATATAGAAGGGCACAGCACTGCCATACATTCTTTTCTGCCAACCTTTGGAAATATTTCTGATGATGAAATTGTCAATGCAGTGTTGAGTGCTGGATGTTCTCACTTATATGTAGTGTGAAGAAGGGTCGATTTAATTCTTTTAGTCAGGTGTAAATATTACCTATTTACTGTTGTTTATTGCTGTAAAATGACTTTATAATTTTTGCTATTGTAGAAACCTGGGACAAGAAATGGCTTATAGTTTAGAGGTGCATTCAACTTCCACTATTAAAGGAGACCTAAAGCAAAAAAATAGAAAAGAAGTGTTAAAATACTTACCTTTTTTAGAGCTGATTCATTACAGTCACAGCATGAGCTGTGCTGTAATTAGCCGGCACCCTATGCTTCCTTTACAATGTTGGCTGACTGAGAAGCCAGCGCCACAGCTTCTCCCTACTTGCTTCACACATCATCACGCTCATTGCCGGGAGTATTTTTCATTGGTTCCGCAATGAACTTGATGTTTAAGACATTTATCACCGGTGGTGAAACAAGTCGGGAGGAGCTTCAGCACTGGCTTCTCAGTCAGCCAGTGCTGTGAAGAATCATCGGCTCCCGGCTAATTACAGCACAGCTCATGCTCTGACTGTAATGAATCAGCTCTATATAAGGTAAGTATTTTAACATTTATTTTTTATTTTTTTGCTTTAGTTCTCCTTTAAAGTTCAAATTACACATGATAAAATTATATACAATTAATTTTAATAGTTGAAAGCTTTAGTTACAATGCAAAATGCCCTGTTGATATTAGCTACAACTTTCTGTTGTCATCTCCTCCCCAACAGGGTTACAGAGAATACTTATGAGCATTTCAGCTTATCTCATGAGTTAGAGTCACAGTAATGGACACTGGTGCCTGGGCACAGCTACACTGTGCTCAGTGCTGAGAGGGTGGTTTTAAGCTACCAGAGTTCTCCGTTTCATTCCAAATTCACAGTTCAGCTAGGTACATACTACACATAACTGTTTTCTTGCTTTCCTGAAAGTGCAGTAAACTAGTAGCACTTAAAGGAGCACTATAGGCTCATTAAGTCTAGGGGGATTTACTTACCAAACAGACACTTAGGTTCCAGCGCTACCCCTGCTCTCTTCAGCAGTCCTGATGTCTTCTAATCTTGAGGTCCTCTTCACTTCCGGTTCCTCTGTGTTTTTAGCCGAAAAGAGCAAGCGCAGTAGCAGATTTTTTTTAAGAGAAGGTATTGAAATGATGGGTTGCGAGAGTTAGATCTGTAAGTACCAAATGTCTTTGTAGTTAAGCGGGTGCATGGGCATACCTGCGATAGAGGATGGGGGTGTCAGCTGCTACTGAAACCACGGGGAAAAGGTTCAGAGTTGATTATTCATACTGCCGAAAAAAGGTTATTTCCAGCAAAATTGTATTGTTTGGCTCCCTGTGCAGAGGCCTTACTGGTGTACTTCCTATATCACTGATGATGATTTTTTTAAAAGTTGTCATTACCCCAAAGATATAACATAATAATATATGCTACTTTACACCAGAAAAATAAAGGACAAATTCATAAAGGGTGTTAATTGTAGTTTTTTGGGGGGTTTTTTGTATTTTTTTTAATCCAGGTACAATAAAATGGTTTAAGGTACATGTAAAATAGTTTTCAAGCAGTAAAACAACAATTGTGATCCATTTTGTAGAATGTGTTAATAAAAGACATTTAAACAGCAAAACATTAAAGTTCAGTTTGTTAAAAACTGAAAGGAAAATGTTTGCAAATCCTGTAATTAAAAAGAAGCCGATATCTCTAGAGATAGAACACCCTCTCTATACAGATCTGTTTAGGACTTTCTGCTCCTCGTCTTTTTGAATTTTTTCCTTAGTGGTAACTTGGGATTTCTGCAGTATGATACTCCTCTTGCATGTTTTCAACCTAATGGACTGTTATTTTTTTGTCCCAGGTGGCCTTGACTAATTACACATTTGAAAATGTGGCATTTCATGTCCTTCATCGGAGATTTCCACTCTTTACTTTCCGTACTCTATCAGATTGGTTTGATAACAGAACAGATGTATACAGGTAAGCATATTACACACTGGAGTTTCAAGAATATTTATCTTAGTGTAGATATGTAATTTTTGAGTGTATGAGTGAATTTTTGTTGCATATAAATAGTACATTAATGTAACTGACATTTCTAAAGCAATGTTTAAAGAAAAAAGTTCTGTGTGTAAAATATTTGAAAAGTAAACAAAAATATCTGCACTTTCTTTTAATATTTCTCACGGCTGAGCTGGTAGAGTATTTGTCTTTAACTGCACTCAGACTGAAAGGTTTGTTGTCTTTTTCATATATCATTTTTAAGCAAGTGTTCTTTTGTACACCGTGAATAAATATTAGTAATCGTATTAAGAAAAAAGAACACTTAGAACAGTCTCTTTACTTAAAGGGTATGAAACGTTTGGATAAAATTAATTTTTACTATTTGACATATATACATATAGAAAACCAACTTAAATATTAAATGTAAAAACGATTTTGGGATCAGTAGTATTTGCCTCTTGTTTAAACAGCCCTGCCCCTCCAGCCATTCTGTGTACAGGCTCTTCCTGTATGGTTCTGATAAGCCATGCCCCCAACTGACATCAATCACTATACAGAGAACCTCATTTCCTTAGCTTAAAAGCCTGTTCCTAACCCTGAACATGTGCAGATTAGAAGTGTCCGACCTCCTGTGCAGTCGGCTGTGGAGAGAGGTGTCAGGGAGAGGAGGGGGCATGTCTACATGCTTGCATTTCCCAAAGAAGGAAGTTCTTCAGAGGGAGAGAGCAGCTACAGGGAGATATTGAGCTCTGCTGAGTTAAGAGGTGAGTCAGGAGTTTCTTAATCACTATACTGCCTGACAATAGGTAAATAGAGCTTTCTTTATAGTCAGGGTTTACTTAACCTTTAAAAAGAACACTTCTTTGTGTTGTGAGCAATGGTAAAATAAAATTAAACATGTTCACCCCTGCTCTGGATGGACCCTCTCTCAACATCAGTTGATCACTAGGTCAGACTCATTAATAGCAACTTATCTTACATTAAGATCACGTACTAAGTTAGAGGATCCACAAAAAATGTTTTGGAAAATCTGGAGCCCCTGGTTTGAATGAGTGGGTATAGAAAATGACCCTAATTAACAAACTGATTGAAACGTGTCCTCAAATTTCCCTCCCCTCTCCCTCCCCTTATGAAAAGTTGAACTTAATGTTTAATGCAACAATCAATACTATGTAAACTGCTTTAATATGTACCTTCATTTAAACTGACAACATTTGTATTATTGTTAATTGTAACCTGCTATTTTCTAAGGATAAACTTGACTATAAAATACCATGTTCATTCCTAATAGATGGAGAATGGTTGATTATTACATGAATCATGTACATGGAACACTTCAGTTATTAGAACAGCTGGATTTGATTGGGAGAACCAGTGAACTGGCAAGGCTTTTTGGAATTCAGTTTTTACATGTATTAACGAGAGGATCACAGGTAATGTTATAGAAACTATTTTAATCATACATGTATTCATGTATTGTATTTTAAGTCATAATCCGGGCATGTTTTTTCAAGAATAATGATGAAGCATTACCCAGCTGTACCTTAAAAGAACATTATTTTCCTAATAGTAATTACGTTTTTTATAATGTCATATATTATCTCAACGTATTTTCATCACTATTTTATTCTGTTTAATAAAATAACGGCTGAAGATTTGGTTAGTTTTACTTTGTGTAGATACAGTAAAACTGAATATTGCCCCATGTAGTGTCATGGACAAAGTCCAACTGTACACATTAAGCAAGACCCTAAAGAATACACTTTAAGTAGTGTTATGTGATTATTTTATTATAAAGATCATTGCATATTTCAAAACGGAGACTTTTTATTATGCTAATACCACCACATTAGTAACATAATCTCATTCAAACATTTATAAAATAAAATAGGTATGTTTGGAAAGGCTGTTCATATATGCTGTCATTATGCAGTTTTCCTAGCTTGTACTTAATTATGAATTAAACCCTCTTCGGATCCTACTTCATAAACCTTGACTAATTAATCTGACTGTCACTAGGTAGTAATTAAATAGTCATAAACTCATATTCTCAGTGCTTGTTCATAACAAGTCTCAGAGTATCCATGTCATTGGCCATGTGATAAGGGTTAGGAACACCCACTCCAGAGCTGGTTAAAAGGAAGCGGTATGCAATGGTTGCTAAAGGGGACCTCTGGTAAATGTTAATGTTAGCTATGAATATATGACAGGACCTATTTCGTTGGTTGTTTGCTACATTCACATAGCAGTAGGTCAAAAAGAATTCTGAAAAAAATAAAAGCAGATGTGTAGCAGTTCTCAGACTCCTTTTATTTGGTTATTTGGGATTTTTAGGTTTTGCAGTCAATTTTCTGGCTTAAAGGAACAGTATGGCCAAAAAAAAAACACATTTAATTATCTATGTTAAAGGAACAGTCCAGCCTGATTAATAAAAAGTAATGTGTGTTGTAAATGCATAATACATTTTTTTTCTAATATACTTAGTCAGTATTTTATTGTGAGGAAAGGTATTAGTTATTCCATCTGTGTAGCAGTACACAGCTCCTTATGTGTTCACTTCCTGGTTGGATTCTT
>WMED01022895.1:0-11571 GCA_019650415.1 Pipa parva | reverse complement strand
TTTTTGCTCCTAAAGACGCACTAGGTCTTATTTTCGGGGGATGTCTTATTTTTGGGACACTTACTGGTACTGTATATTTCTCATACTTTACTGCAGCTAGGTCTTATTTTTGGGACATGGTACTGTTACGGTATATTTCTCCAATTTGCTGCAGCTAGGTCTTATTTTTGGGACACGGTACTGGTACTGTATATTTCTCCTACTTTACTGCAGCTAGGTCTTATTTTTGGGACATGGTACTGGTACGGTATATTTCTCGAATTTACTGCAGCTAGGTCTTATTTTTGGGACACGGTACTGGGACTGTATATTTCTCCTACTTTACTGCAGCTAGGTCTTATTTTTGGGACATGGTACTGGGACTGTATATTTCTCGTACTTTACTGCAGCTAGGTCTTATTTTTGGGACATGGTACTGGGACTGTATATTTTTCATACTTTACTGCAGCTAGGTCTTATTTTTGGGACATGGTACTGTTACGGTATATTTCTCCTACTTTACTGCAGCTAGGTCTTATTTTCAAGGGAGGCCTTATATTTCTAAGCTTGGAAAAAATTGCACTAGGTCTTATTTTCTGGGTATGTCTTATTTTCGGGGGAAAAGGTATAATGGGGAAGGATCTGGAACTATTGGTGAACCATAGACTATATAATAGCATGCCAGGCCAACCTATGGCTTTTGCTATCTTTGACGTTAAAAGATTGAACTTTATTGCTTTCTGTCTGTTCTTACCTTTGCTGATAGCAGCTATGTTGTTAAAAAGACCTACCATAGTCTATTGTGCTTCAAATAATACATATACAGGAAGTCTGTTCTAAAGCTCAATTTTAAAAAGTAAAATAGCTAAATATCTTAAAGTGGACCTGTCAGCTTGTAATTGTACATCCAAAGTAAATTGAATTAATCAATTAGTTAAAAATAGATTTGCTAAAACAATGTAATATTATAAAGTAGGTCTCACTGTTAACTATTCCCAATTTCCAGATCTGGAAGCCACCATTATTTATAGGACCTGCCACTCAAAATCTATTTCCACGCCCCCAAATACTCGTGGCTCCTCTCTCCCTCTGTCAAATCTCGTGCATGCGCAATCTTTACTATGAGAATATTGACGCGGTCGCAACTTTACTATGTGAAAATTGTAGCAGCCGTGAGTTTAAACATTGTCACAGTCATGATTTTACAATGGAAAATTTGGCGCGGTCGCGGATTTGCTATGGGAAAAAAATGTAAATGTCAGTCATATATATGACGCTTCCTCTTAGTCCCGCCCAACCTGACTCGAGAAAGAATAGTCGGGCTCACAGGGAAAATGACAGTGAGAAACAATGTGTAAAGGTACATTTTGTAAAATACATAGATCATTCAAAAAAAGGTTTGTTTCAGTAGTAGAACCTAAATTAGTATTCGAGTTTTGAGCTGACAGGTGCACTTTAAATGATAAATATAATTTAGAATTTTTGGAAATGCAGATTGAATATATACTAACTATGAATGGATTTTAGCCATTTTTATTTTTTGGTGTTATAGTTCTTTTAAGAATTAACTGAAATACAATTTACGGCTCAGACGCTCTGAGAAGCTTAGGTGTGTCATCAAACAATCGCTACACTTGAAAGCATATTCTTCTATATGTTCTACAGCCTATGAATGGACTGTAGAAAGCCAGGGTTAAATATTTACTGAAGGGTAAGTCACTGAAAACATTTGTTTCAACATGTGCATTAAAAAGATTAGAAATGGAAAGAATGGAAAAGAGAGAGAAACAGATTGCTCCAAAATTACTGGAATTTAAGTTGTCGAATTTTCTTATTGAATACAGACTTTTCCTCTACGGAATAAAGAAAGAATGAAATTGTATGAAAGAATGGTGAAACCAAGTCATTCATATGTTATTCAGATGTATATAGGGGCTGCAGCAATCTAGAAACCGCTGAGATCTCTCTATAGTTCAGTGCCTGCCTATGGTGCTCTCCGAATCAGGTAAGTCTCTGCTGTGTGTGTGTGTGTGTGTGTGTGTGTGTGTGTGTGTGTGTGGTGGGGTGGCGTTTGAGGGGGCAGTGCTCCAGTGCTGATTTTGCACCTGGGTCCAGTCCAGAGAGGTTTAGCTGTGCTGCTGCAGATACAGTATCTATTTCATCCAAGGAGGAGGAGAGTGGGTGCGCTGGTAAAAAAATTAAAAGACAAGGGGAATTGTCCCCCTAGTGAGATATTGTTTTAATTGAAAAACAGTGACTGTGGTGACACAGTGATTGATTGGTGACAATAGTACCATATAATTCAAGATAGGCAGTGCTGTGAATGTGACTGAGTTGAGTTGGTGATGATGCAAACCAAATGGTGCTTCTTATTAAAAAGCAAGCTGTGTGAAACAGATTCTGTAGACTCAATGAGAGTACACTTAAGGCTGGGTGAGTCACCCTATTGAATGTACACTCACCAGAGAGTGCTTGATGAGATAGCACTGTATGTTGTACTTATCGTCCTCCAGCAAATCACTCAACCTCCAATGTGGATGGCATGTTTCAAATGAAAAGAGGAACACCAAATATGGTCAGATATAAAAAAGTACAATCTTTAATGAAAATAATATCTCTACTCACACATAGGTAAACTGTGTTGCGCTTCTGAAAAGGTAATTCAAGCTGTCCATGCAGTCTAAAATCGTCTCTGTCTCTCAACGCGTTTCGTCAACCATATAGTCGACTTCCTCAGGAGAATTGGCAGTAATATCTTCCATTTTTGGTGACTGCAATGAGCAGGAGCCGCGATGACCGGGCCTAGTGACCTCAGGGATGATTAATGTCAACGGATGGCGCCCTGATGGCTCTGGCCAGCAGAATGCCCGCATACAGGACATCAGCATGCGCATACTACTATTAGCGAAGTGAGACGAACGCATCGTAGCTCACTTCGCTGCTTTTAACTCTCCAAAAGATACATATATTTATAATATTTTTGATACATCCTGCCATCTGGGCTCCTCCTTCTGAGAGATAATCTAAAGTTTAACATTGCACACAAACTGAGAAACATGTTTTTCTAACCCCTGCTGGCATTCCAAAAGAGAATATAAATAGTGGCCAGTAGATGGCGCTATTGCCTAAGAGATGAATTTTAAAGACCTTAATAATGATGACTAATTTTAGCAGATACAGCAAAAGGAAAAATTCACCAGATCCAATTAAATGTTTTGTAGTGTCCATACGGGACACTACATGACCATTTCCAGTTTTTTTCACTGGGTGTCCACAGGTGTTTCCTTATGACAATATGGCTGGTGACAAAACTGCAAGCAGTTGCCGGCAGTGATTCAGGTAAGTGATCTGAGCAGACTGCTTCCCATGCTTGTTCTATTCAACTGACTTCATCACACTACGCATGCAACTGCGTCCGTAGCAGTCTGCTTGTCAGACAAATCTATCCGCAGCTTCATAAATAAGGAGAAGTGAATTTGTGACTATTTTGGTGATGGAACTTGAATTGCAGCAAAGTGAATTCGGCAGGTCAATTCAACTTTTAGTCCATAAGGCCCTCAGTGTTCAACTACCTCCTGCTTACATTCACAGCAATGATGGCTGGAAATCAGGAGAGGTCTCAGCTAAAGCATAGGGAATTTAAAAAAACCATTAAAATGAAAGGGGTTCTCCATCTTGGAGGTAACCCAGCGCTATGCTTTACTGCACTTTACTTTTTACACTGAAATCTACCACTTTTTAAGCAGAAGGCTTTGTTCTTTACTTGCATACGATAAGAACTGGTGTACCTGGGTGAGTGGAACAATGAGTAACCAGCCAATCCAAAATGGATTATGATTGGATGGAAGCTATGTCAATCATGATTCCAGTCTCCAGCCCACTAAGGGGGTAATTCAGCATAGTGCGAACTTACCTCCCGGTCCTTACACGCTTACTGATGTCCTACACGTGGACACCAGCGAATGCTTTAAAGGTATTCCAGTCTTGGCAAGACCACTCGAGTCATCTCGTGAGACTGGAAAACCTTTAAAGTGTTCACTGATGACCGCATGTAGGACATCAGCGAGCGCGTAACAGTCTCTGCGAGCTGATGCGAAGGATCGGGAGGTAAGTTTGCACTATGTTGAATTACCCCCTAAATCTCCTCCCAACACAGAGTAGCAAGCGTGTAGGGAATGAAGAAGCTTACAAACAGTATTAGTTACCAGTTTGACTGACTGGATCTAAGATACTATATATAATTTTACTGCACATTGTAATTGTGCAGTCACTGGTAAAGAATAGACCAAATTCCAGGAAAGACCACTTTTTTTTGTCACTATAAGATTAAAAGACTGAATGTAGAAAAGAATAAAAAAAACAACTATTGCTGCATTTGGTTCCAAAAATAACAAAAAAATCACATTGATAACTAATCTTCCACAGTTCTTCACTTACCCTTTAATTCTGCATGCTATGGCTACTGAAAAGTAAACTGTTTACCATGTAGCAACCACTCACATCTATTCAAATAGAAAGAAAGACTAGATTTATGTACGCGTGCATATCCTCACCTATGTCTTTTAAATTGTGGGTCCTTCCTGTCATGTATAATGCTACACATTTTCCACATTGCATAATCTGTGTTATACTTGTACACTTGAGAAAGGGTCTGTGTATCCTGAATCATGTAGTGATATGCAATAAAAAATGTTTGTGAAATATTTACGCTACTTTTTCCCCCATCAAATTCTATTGCTTTAAATTGCATGTTTTTATTCTTTGTAAAATCAGAATTTGATTAATTCTGATGATTTGACCAGCAATGACCTTTTTGCCAATCTTTCGGTGTGTGTGTGGTGACAAATTCAACATTGCTTCAATTAAATAAAGAGTCTTGAAAATCTTCAAATAATAATTCTTTAATCCTGCCGTGTTCCGAGTACTTATTTGATGGTATGTGATATATAGGAAATAATTATATATCGAATGGTAAAGGAACAATCTGGCCGAAATTTTAAAAAACTACATTTGTTTATTTATGCTAATTTACACCTTTTAGTAAATGAGATTTATTACCAAATTTTTAAAAATGTAAATTCTTACCTGTAAACAAGCTGGCGATTCTACAGCGTCCTAATAAGGAGATCCCTATCAGGAGCACATTTGTCGCTAGTCGCGCTCCTATTGAAACCCCACCTCAGCACTTTCTAGAAGTCACATGGAGAGCATGCACATCATCCAGGGAGGACGCACTGATGACGTTCACGCTAGGAAGTGCCAAGGTGGGGCTTCAATAGAAGAGCCGCTAGCGACAAATGCACTCCTGATAGGGATCTCCTGATTAGGAAGCTGTAGAGCCACTGGCAATGTTGGAGGCTGGGGTATATACAACACAGAAGAGATGTATAGCACTTCTTTACAAGTAAGAATTTTAACTTATGTAAAAAAAATTGATAGTAAATCATATTTACTAAAAAGTCTTAATTAGCATAAATAAACAAATGTGTTTTTTTTTTTTAATTTCAGAAGGACTGTTCCTTTAAATTGGCACATTTTGGTCATAAGCTGTTTCAAAAACCCCTGTGAAAAGGATGTGGCCTGCTAAGAGCTTCAGATGTTTTCCATTTCACAACAGCTGGCTCGTTGATTTACACAAGCGATAAAGCAGTAGTGAGGCATGTGGTGAGCACACAATTGCCACACAGAGCAGAGCAATGTAAAAATTAAATGGCCTTACACGGAACCTTTATACGCAGTGCCCAGTGTTTGGGTAATCAGGTTCCGTGTCTAGTGCTATTTCAGTATGTTTTTCCACACACAAAAATCATAAACAGACTGTCGGATGCTTAAAGGACCAGTAATACCCGAAAAATAAAAACTCCAATTTGAATTAGCAAGGCAGCCATTCAAATACAGAGTAAATGGCTGCAGTCAAAATTACCAGGAGCCAGCGGATAGGGCTCCAGCACAGCCCAAAATTCCATCTGTGAAAAAAACTGCGGCTCGTCTTTATCCGCTAGGTAGAAACCCTCATTTATTGTGGAGCCGCCCTTCATCAGGTGTAACATTCATCAACCCATACATTTTAATAGCAATTAGCAAATGGGTGGATCTCGGTAACAATTAATGTGTCAGTGCTTACAAAATGCATACTTATAATGTATACATGTTACCATACTACATCCCTTATACATATAGTCAGTGCCTGAAACCCCTCAATGTGCATGTAAAATACAAAGAAACTATTCTTCACTTTCCCTCCATATACATATACATTTATACATCATATTACATTTTAAATTCATAATGCTTCATATCATATACATGATGCCATATTAAATCAGTAAGATATATATAACATGTTATAACTATACTATTTCATGTATCAGCTTATTTGTACATAAGTGTTATAGACATCAACACTTATTATTTATTCTTACATAGCGCTACTATTTTACACATCACTTTACAGAGATTCATTATTCACTTCAATCCCTGCACCAAGGATCTTACAATCTAGTTTTTCCCAATTTTGTCACACACAGATGTAATGTTTCTGGATGGAAACCCATGTAAGTGCCAGGAGAACATACAAACTCTATGCAGATGAGGTCTAGGGTATATTTGAACCCAGGACTACTGAGCTACAAGGCAGCAGTACTAACTGCTGAGCCACCGCACTGCCCAATTGAACACCAAGGGGGTTATTGACTAAATTGAGAATTTGACTGTCAAAGTGAATTCTCATCACTTGGGTGGCTGCTCCCTGATTCTCTATTCCTTACTGATTAAACTATGGATTCCCATAGTAAATTTGCGACCAATAATTGAATATTATTAGCATATTAATTGAGTTTAAAGAGCAACAAATCAAGGATATTCAAAAGGAAATAGTTGTTACAGGATGCTTTGCCTCAGGACGACACAACGGAATTGTTTTCTGTTTTGGATAAACAGCTTGAATCCAACATGCAAAATTATGAGAAGTCCATTATGGACATTAAAAGGAGCAAATTTGTGCATGATCCAAAATGATTATGATATGGCGAGAGTTATTATTCATGGAAAACAGGTCGCCCTAAATTCAAGCCGCCCAGCACTCTTAAATCCAATTTGAAGCAGAGGAAAAATAGGGTTGTTACGCTTTCTGACACCAGCGATAGTGATGAATCTCTGCGTTCTTTTTCTAGATCAACAAGTGACCGTCATTCGTCCCCTTTGGAGCGGGGAGAGCCTTGGAAGAAAAGGGCTCAAGAGGACACACCTTACAAAAGGAAGCGCCATTTAGAATCAGACGCGGAGGACGGAGACGCAATAGAAGCCAGTTCGTCCCACCACCGCACTCAGCGCACAAGGTTATCCAGGGAGAATTGAAACCTACGGTTGTCAATCTCTCCAATAGGACATTTACTGATGTTGAAATACGACTGCTTGAAAAAAGTTTTTCACCCACCTATCATTTTAATTTGTTCTGTACTTTAATAGATGTTAATAAATTTGTCAGGAAATTAACGCTTAAGAAATACTTTTTGTATGTTGACAGTAATGATTCTGTTACGGAATCAGTAGCAACCTTTTCTAATGATGTAGCAATCAGATCTGATGCCAATGTTGAGACTTTGAACACCTTTCATGATCAAACATTACTAAACGACCTGACTGAGTTGGCCTTTGATTCTCGCTTTAATGATCATGAGAGGTCACAAACAATCACACGGCCTCGAATACCTTTAAGAGTCAGATCTGATTTCTATCCTGTGCATACCAGACCCTCTTGCATCACCCAGTTTCAACAGGTGGTGGAAGAGGATCTGGTTAAATTAAAGGGGAAGTTGAAAATGACTAAGCAAAACAATTTGTCCTTTCTTGAACGCAAAGCACTAGACACTTTGAAAAAGGATGAATCTGTAGTTTTTAGAGAGGCGGATAAAGGGGGTTGCGTTGTGGTTCTTGATCATTCACAATATATTGATGAAGCATTTAGGCAACTTAAAGACACTGATACATATAGAGAGTTGACATATGACCCCACATCTACCTTTCAGGCAAAATTAATGGAGCTACTAAAGGAGGGCATCAGATTGGGGATTTTTGACAGACAAGAAAGTGAGAAAATGTTTGTACATAAACCAGTTATACCGCTACTCCACCATCTGCCAAAGATCCATAAATCTGAGCGCCCCCCTTTAGGTAGGCCAATCGTAGCCTTTGGGATATTGGTTAGATGTGATGCTGCAGCCATTGGTTGTTAGACTTCCATCATATTTAAAGGACACAACACAGTTGTTAAGATACATGGATACCTTTGAATGGAAATCAGGATATAGTTGGCTAGCCATGGATGCGGCATCACTCTATTCATCAATACCACATGACATAGGTAAGAAAGCCATTTTTTGGCATCTTCATACTTACAGTGTATACAGCCACGTTTTAATAGAATTTATCATGGTAATGCTTGACTTTTTGTTAACCCACAATTATTTTTGTTTTATGGGTCAATTCTTCCTGCAGATTAGGGGTACGGCAATGGGTGCTATGTTCACACCTACCTACGCGAACCTCTATATGGGCTGGTTGGAGTGGCACCATATGCTTTCACCAACCCATATAGATCCTGCATTGCCTCATATTACAGGTATATTGATGATATGCTCTGTGTATGGCACGGCACCAAAGAGGAAGCATGTTTGTTCATAGATTATATGAACCTGAATAATGCAGGTTTGAAATTTACCATGGAATATGAACATCTTCGAATCAATTTTTTAGACATCATGCTCACTGGTGATGTGTCATCTTCCCTGGTTCACACTAGCATATACAGGAAGCAAACATCGACTCTTGCTCTCCTCAGGGCCTCAAGTTGTCATCCTTCCCATACCATTAAGTCAATACCTGTAAGTCAGTTTCTCAGGCTGCGCCGCAATTGTTCCTCTCAGGAATCATTTGAATTGATGGCCAGTGATTTAAAATCCAGGTTCAGACAAAGGGGCTACTCTGACCGCATAATTGAGCCTGCCTATCTGCGAGCTCTACATACGTCACGTGAGACTTTGCTTTATCCTGGTGGTAAAAGCAGGAGTGAAGAAATTTATGACCATCCAGGGGATTCCAAACCCAGGACTCAGGAAGGTAAATAATGAAGATAGAAGTAGAAACAAATATAAAGGTAAAAACAAAAATTAAAAACAAGAATAGGAGTACTAATGTGGGGACTGATGTTAGCATAGCTAACAGTGGTTGTGATAGACAAAATGGAATCCTGAGTATTGATGATAGAGATAATGTATCCCTTATGCTGAAGAACAACTAAAAAGAATGATACACCAATTTTTATAACATGGTATAGTATGGAATTTAACAGTATCAAGTGCATAATCTATAAAAACCTTCCCATACTGTTTACGATCCTGAACTTAAGACTATTCTCAGTAATGGTTTTAGATGTATATCAAGCAGAGCCCCTACATTATCTAATTTATTATCACCCTCAGATGTATGTACAGTATGTGCAAAAAACAAACGTGGCTCACTACAACAGGCAATTTCAGATGTGGCTCTAAAGTTTGTACATGCTGTAATTATATCAAAGTCACAAAAACTTTGAATAGCTATGTTACTGGCAGAACTTTTGAAATGCACCAGTATATTAATTGTAAGACAAGAAATGTGGTTTACTTGATATCGTGCACCATGTGTAAAACTCAATAGGTAGGACGTACAACTCGTCACCTACGTGAAAGAATTAGAGAACACATTAATAGTATAATTAACAAGAAGGATACTAATGTTTCAAGACATTTTAATACACATGAGAATCATGCTCTGTGCTTTGAAGTTCAGGGCATAGAAAGGGTCACCTTAGGTAATAGGGGTGGTGATTTTTTAATATGCAGACACGTCAACCTTCTGGTCTTAATTTTGTGTGGGACCTAGACTTTTTTGTTGACACATAGATATATATAGTTCACACAGTACAGTGTTTATTAACATTGTACTATACTTTTCTATTCTTATTTTTTTTTATTTATCTTTATTTCTTATTTTTTTATATTCAAAAGTGCACGTTTTCATGTGTTTACCCCCTTTTTTTCAGTTAACTGTAGTATAGGTTATTATAGTAACTATAAGTCATTATTAGATTAATGTACGGTCACAATTTGATAGAATAACATTAGGGTTCACGTTATTATACTGCATCAATCGATATTAATATGTGGGCTGATAGGCCACTATATGCACTCACCTGTGTTTATTTTTTTATTTTTTATTTTTTTGTTTGTACATTTTTTGACTGATTTTCATCTTTTTCATCTCTTTCACTGTTGAAACACACACATAATTTTAATTTTACTTTATGTTCCTACGTATTAATTCATTAACCAAATGCCTCATCTCTGATCAAATTATTTTTGATGTCACCACTAGATGTCAGGGTTGTTATATCAGTAATGAAAATAATCCCTCTCTATCACATTCTGACAAATTTCACTTTTAAGCATTTTGTTTCCATATACTGTTTTTCTGGGTTCTGATCTGGTCTGTTTTACTGATTGTGTGTTTAAGCTGTATGTAATGCGATACTTTATTTCTTATTACTTTGTTTCGATTAGATCTAAAAAATTTTAACTTGATTTAATAGTGTAACTAAATTATGTACCAGGTTGGAACTGGAGACCCATGTCTGTTTAGATGAAAATCTGTCTGTATGGCCCCTTCTTATTTTAAACTTATGAATTAATACAATATAGTGCTTTTAGCATATGCACATTCAGCGGTTCATCCATTTAACTCAAGTAGATCAGATACTATGCTTTGGTCCGGTCCTGTTCTGTCACTCACAGTTTAAATATTAGTGATGTGTCTGCTTTAATCACTTATTTATTTATTTACTTATTTAATTACTGATTTATACGCTGGTTTCTAGCACTATTGATATACTATCGCAGCTTGCTGTGGAAATACACGGCCGAAGACAACGTTTTAATATATACAGAGTCTGGGATCACCGGAAGTCCAATCAGTGTTTGATTGTTATCACTATTTATACCTGTGTATTGGAGCATATCAAGCACCCCATGATTAAACGCTGTATGCGTGAAACGCGTAGCTGCTACCTCCGCTTTTAACTTTTTTTGTTTTAAATGGATAAACAATTTAAAAAAAGTTGGTTTTACCTATTTTGGAGTGCCGGAGAATTTCTTCAAATTTGCTGAGATAAAGTCCTGCCTTTTCTCCTTGAGCACCCAACTGATCTGCACAGCTTGGACTGAGGGGGATTGAGTGGTCTCTGTGTGTATTTTCTCTTTGTATAATTGACTAATGTTGTAAAATAATTTATCTGATAGTATTGAAATGTCAATTATACAAAGACACAAAAGGAAGTCTGTTACTTCATCTTTCCTTATGCCCACTTAAAGGTCTCCTTGGGTATATTATGCACCTTTTTAAGTATCTCTTGTCCATCGTAACCTTTCTCCAGAAATTTTTGGACTAATGCATCTGCTCCATTACAAAAAAGCAAAAAACATGAGAAGAAATACAACTAAAAAACATGTGTACTCACCGCTCAATCCCCTATATAGGTAGTAGAATCCTGGGTGCTCC
>WMED01022894.1:0-11572 GCA_019650415.1 Pipa parva | reverse complement strand
ATTCTATATGTGTGGATACTAGCCTTTCTGTATCTTCTGCCACAGTGTAAGACTGAGGCACCTTCGGCCCACCAGATAAGCTCACTGCAAATGCCCACAGCCTACTAGCAAAAGTCCTGTCATGTACACCACAACTATCAGTATAAATTAGAGCTTTTTCAGAACATTGCAAAACAGCAAATTGCAAAACTGTTAAGGGGGTTATTCTCTAAAGTCTGTATTCAACTGTTGAATTCTCAAGCAGCGGATTCCCATAGGAAATCTGCAACTGCAACAATTCTTCCAATCTAAAGTCGCTACTGCGACAATTTTTAAAGCTGCATGCAACAATATTTCCATAGTAAAGTTGCGACTGGGAAAATATTCTCATTATAAAGACGCAACTGCCACAGTAGCAGTCTATTGTGACTGTCTTTAGCTGGCAAATTCCCACCTTTATGTGACAATTTGGACTTTAGAGAATAACCCCCTTAATGAATTTAAAGGTAGCTACTGCCCTGCAAATGTTGAGAGGATCCTTTTGGCTCCATGCCTGGACCCTCCTGCACTGGGGGCCACTGGAGGATCCTCTGGTGCTCTGGTAGGCCAGTATAACCCTGTTCTGCCTGGGTTGTTACAAATGATTCATACATTCCAATGAAACAGTGTTCTAAGTGAATATATTATCATGAATAATCAAGACTGATTATATGTCTTTATGACCACAGTAACTTTTGGATAAAACACGAAGCAGTGTGGGTATTTTGCAATATAATTCAATGATTAAAAGCTCTTAGTATTTCCAAAATCTCTTAACAGTCATTATAATATCACTTTAATCACTGCCAAGGAATGAGTTTCTAAAAAAATATGACGGGAACTATATTGTTAAACTAGTTTCAAATTACAGTTCATTCAACTCAAGCTGCCCCTTTAAGTAAAACATTCCATAAAGCACTCTTGCTATAAAGTCAATGCTACAGTATATGCTTTGTGAAAACTGCTCTGAGCAAGTCAGTTTATCACAAGGCTTGGTGAGATATGGTATGCTTCAGCAGGAATATAGAAACAACTTTCTCAGCTATTCTTCATTATTGTAGATGTCATCCTAAAGGTCATGCAATTTCTTTTCTTCCCCATGTACCTGCTCGGAGTATTTCAGGGAACTAAACTTTATAGGCACTATCAAAGTATTCTTTTAGTTGCATTAATGGAGACAGATACATTTTATTGTTAACCACGGGGAAATTAGTCAGCAAATGTGTGCATTGGAAAGTGCTTCCATTCAAATGTCAATAGCAGTTCAAGTGTCAGTCATAGAATAGAAGCAGCAGTTTCAATAATGTGCCACCCTCCATCAATATGGAAAACTAAAAAAAATAATAATGTCAGTTATATGTGACCACTGTTGCAGATTAGCTGATATACACGAAGCACAAAAAGTCATTTTCCATTGAATGTCTATGTGCCTCTCACAGAAGAGGAAAATTAAACTTCTAGACAAATGTCTCTGTTATAACACTGTACAGTCCAATATAATATTTAGGTGTTGTGTTTGCCTCAACCCAATTTGTAGCTTATACTGTTTGGCTGTTTTGGAAAAGCAATTCCCCGGATAATGACAGGTCACACCCACACCAAGCCATATGCCTAAAGTGATGTATTACCTGTGAATAACACTGACATAGATATGAAGGTTTATAAAAGAAGGAGAGAAACAATGGTTCTTTAAAGCATGGTTGGAATCGAATTCAAAGTTAAATTTACATTCACATATTTCTCTGCAACAAGAACATCATTCTACATTGTTATCTTAGTATTCTCATCAAATAATTCCAAAATAAAAATTGGAAACATACAATAAGGTTTGACGTGGCAAAGCAGAAGTTATTAAAAATAATTTAGTATTTGTTTTGTACAGAAAAAAACACTTTAGGGGAAATGTAATAATCTACATTGGTATTATTAAAATAAAGCAAATTGTGAATGCCACACATATGTAATATTTATAAGTTTGTTTTACAAAGTATTGAGTATTTCAAGCACAGATTGCACCTTTTCATGCTTTAAATAGGCTGCAATCAATATATCAATCATTTAAATCTTCTGTGAAAATTAGAACCCGTTCTGCCCCTTATAATCCTGGTAACCTGCTTAAGTTGCTGTCTGAAGCTCTTTTGCCCTTAACCTCTTAAATGCAAAGAGCAGTGGCTATATCCACCTGTGGATAGGGAACCCACCAACTCTTCTTCAAAGTAGCATTTTTTATTTTTCAACCAAGCAATAACACAAACTCACTAAAGTTCCTAACAGGCTATAGAATTTCTTCATTATACAGTGCCATCTACATCATCTTTTGTAGCCAAAGCATACTGTATGTTTAATAATAGCTAACTAATAGCAGTCATACGCCAATAATATGTCAACCATGACACCCCAAAGTTGTTAGATGATCAAATTATAATTATTGGACATGTCATTGAAATCACATAGAAGCAGTAATACATGATGATTACCTAAGATAGGTAGACCAAAAGTATGTCTGCAGAGCAAATCCAATGTAATATATGCTAGTTTTTTTTTTAGTTAAAATAACAAAACATACTTAAAGTAAATGCCTAACTAGCAAACAAGTAGGGTAACCATCTCTGTATAAGGAAACAGAGTGGCTTGCCTATTCACAGTAGAGACGTGCACCCAAATCTCAGCAGGAGAGAGTTAAGGAACTCCTACACTGTGTTTTTATAAAAAAAAAAAAAGGGGACAGCCAAAAAGTAAAGGTCAGCAATACGCAAAGAGTGTCATTTTACCACTATGACAGAGCAGATTATTAGAAGAACAGTGTATGTGTACCCTATTAAAATGATTAATATACAGTATATCTATGCCTTTGTATGCTCTGATGCTCCGCTGGCCATCTTTAGTCTGTGACTAACCACTTTTGCTTTTGGCTGAGGCAAGTTAGTTAATGGCACCCTGTGTATTTTGTTTTCCTGTACACAAGAAAGGATTTTACAAGGAAACTTTCCACTTACTTCTTTATTATCAATTAGTTTTAGTTTAAGTTAAATAGATAAGGCAGTTAAAAGATTCTTGTGCTCTTATTGCATGTTTTTAGCCAAATAAATGTATGTATGAGCAGCCTTATTTAGAGCTGCTAATAATACATATACATACTGTATGTCTAAGTTCTCACACCTTAAAAAATGATGACATTTTTGACATTACATTTATTTTGTAAGCAGAGTAATACAGTATTATTGCTTATTCTCCAGCATTTTACATTCCATGGGGGGTTATTCACTACAGTCCGAATTGTTGCGTATAGTTGCAAATTCCCCAGATAACGATAGTTGTAATAGGCTGCTACTGTCGCAGTCGCATGTTTATAATGAGAATATTGTTGCAGTTGCGACTTTATTATGGGAACATTGTAGCAATCTTAACTTTAAAAAATTGTTGCGACTTTACAATGGGGAAATTGTTGCAGATTTGCTATGGAAATCCACTGTTTGCGAATTCAACAGTCGAATTCACACCTTAGTGAATAACCTCCATATATATATCTTGGCTTCTCTGTCTGTCCCCTGCACTGGACACCATCTTTTCACCACCAGCATTCTCCTGCTGAATGTACACTAGTGCTCACTCAACTTCTATTACACAATCCTTTCTTTTCAAAGTTTCCCCCACTCCTTTCCTACATATCAGTTTTATAATAACACCATGATTTGTAGATATGGACCAAGATATACAAGCCCTTAAACTCTTACATTCACCTTCATTTACTGTACATTTGCCCTATATAACAGACCTCTATCCTACCTTGCAGATACTATGACTTGGCCACTGACTGTAGCAGCCACAAGGTCACTTCATTGCAAGGTTAGTTGTTTTACTCATTTGTCTTACTATTTTTTTCTAACTAATTTAGAATTTTTTATTTGATTCTGCAACATTTTTAAAGCAGGAGCAACTGCACAATAAACAATAAATTGGTGTAAATGGACCAAATTCAGTAAAGCTACCAAGAGTTGAAACTATACCAATTGATATCTTCCCAAACTGTATTTGAAAAAAATAGAAAAGAAAATCTCTATCTATTATTGACATCAACAATATTGTAAAATATTGATACTTATACTGTTACTAATATTAAAAAAATAAAAATATGAAACTATAGTATGTCTGGGGGTACCATGTCATATTTGACATCTTCAAATTCAACTCATATTTTCCATTTGACTGACTAGAGAAATGTCAGCATAAACATAGGTTAGAAAAGAAGTTTCAACCATTGTTTAACCTCCTACCAGACAGCTGCATGACAATGCAATTTATCAATTCTGAAAAGGTCAAACAGATTCTCTTCAATTCAAGGAGACAGCGCTGTATTTTTATTCTGCACTTCATCATCTCCAGTCAATGTTACTTTGTTTGTCTCTAGTTAACTTGGCTAAAAGATTGCTGTCCACATAATGTACTATTTAAAGTAAATAAGTGAATTGTAGCATAGTAAAGAATTATTATTCATGAAGGACCTTTGCTCTACACTACCAATAAAGAGTAAAGTACTTCTTCACCCTTGTATGCCTTCATAAAAGGATTACTTAATGATTGATGGAATCTACTCGAACATTGATGTTCCTCACTAAATGTATAATATGGGAGAAAATTCTTTTGAAGTGACTAATCAGGATTATTTTTCCAGCAATATGAAGATTTAGGGGGGAATTCAGCAAGCTCTGAAGTGAGGCGCGTAGTGTTCGCCTCACTTCGGAACAACTGAAATGCGAATGCTGATGTCCTGCATGGGGACATCAGCGAGCGCATTAAAGGGATTCCCATCCCGGCGAGGAGACTCGAGTGCTCTCGCCGGGAAGGGAATCCCTTTAATGCGCATGCTGATGTCCGCGTGCAGGACCTCAGCATGTGCATGTCAGTTTTTCCGAAGTGAGGCGAACACTACGCGCCTCACTTCGGAGCTTCCTGAATTCCCCCCTTAAAGATCGGCCCTTCCTTGGTGCGGTATGATTACAGAAATGTTTTAACATTCCCATGGTACTCTGATATATATGACAGTGCGTGTTTAAATGAAACTGAAACCCATAGAATTACCACCTTGTAAATGGTAGGTATTTAATTCATTTAATATTTTTGGTACCTCCGAGTACCTCCATATTATTTAAACATGTTATTTATATATATATAAATAACCTCCAACCACTTGTGTCAATCACTACCTAGCACTTTATTTTGTTGTACCCTTGCTTTATTTTACTTGTATTGCTTAATGCACTTTTCCCTTGTTTGTATTGTACTTGAATCGCTGAATTGTACAGCGCTGCGTAAATTTGTGGCGCTTTATAAATAAAATTATACATACATACATATATATACAGAGAGAGAGAGAGAGAGAGAGAGTGTATTTTGAGAGAGTTGTCTTTATAAATTTACTATCGGTATCCATCTACAAAGATTCCTTACTTGTTATTCTGAATCCTTCTCTCTGCTCCTGTCTTTAACTTATTTATGTCTCTGTTGCATCTAAGAACTCTTGACAGAGATGTATGTACTAATTCAAAGTTACTGTTGCTGATATGCTTTAAATCTCTTGATTTGTTCTTCTATATAAAATAACTACTGCCTCAGTCCTTGAAGATTCAATTAACACAAGCTGATCTAGTAGAAAAGACCTACAAACATAGAGCTGTTGTGGAACTTCAGAGACTTGTTCTTGGCCATGGGGAGTTGAGACAGGCATCAAATCATGCAATTTACTGATTTTAAATATTTGAGGGGAAATAGAGGTGAATAAAAATGTTGGAAAATTCTAAAAAGTAACTGGAATGAGTTTTTTTTTAGTTAGGGCAATATATATTATATATATATATAATGTTTTGATTAGGGAAAATATGTATGGCTTCATAAAAGAGGTATCATTAATTTAAAATAGGGAGTTTAAGGTTGATTTAACATTAGTTTTAATATTAATTATTTTTATTATTTTTCTGTCCCCACTAATAATGCACATTGCTGAAACATGGTGCAGATGTTCTCTCTCATGCAAATTGACATGGCAATGCAAACACAAATTAAACTGAAATAATTTAAAGTGAACTGAACAATTTGTTAAAATAGAGATCAACAAAGTTAAGTCTGGGCCACTGTTATGCAAAAAGGCTAGGACAACATTAATATATTCATTTCTAGTGAAGCCACTTCGCTAGCGTTTATGCAGTATACTGCACTGGAAAAATCATGTTACAATCAGCATGTAGTATGATAAGTAACTTGCTACATGCAAGTTGTTCCTCCAAGTTTTTTTTTTAAACCTACTCATTTTGCATCACTCTTGGTTAATCCTAAAATATGATATTATGTACACCTATTCCCAGACCATTCAATGGACAATTTCCTTATTTTTAACAAAGTGCGATTACCTTTAGTGACGTTAGCTGACACAATAGGATGTTTTTCCAGCTGATGAACAAATAATAACACTAGTGATCACATACCGAACACAAGCCTGGTGAATTAACATTATTTTTCTAGGATTGATCTTGTTACCAAAATGGTGACAATTATTAGGTCCCAAACATAAAAGACAAAAGACAAAATAATGGAAATATGATTTATTCTAAAAGACATGGACACTAAATGTATCATTGTACATAAGGAACCCTGTTATTTCAGTGTTTATTAAGTGTTGGCTGAAGAACTGCATGAAATGATAGAGACAAGAGTAAAAGTAAGGCTTTAGGCAGTGACACTATTGCAGCAAATAGTTAAAATAATTCTGGTTGGCTTCTTTAATGGAAACATCAGCAAAGGCTTAGGACTTACCATCTGTTCTTCAGCCAATTAATGCTGCAAAAATGACACAGATCTGAGACTTGCCTTTGCAACACACATGAAAAGATGAGAAATGAATAAGTAGAAAACATGGAAAAATCTACTTTGGTTTGACTCATAAAACCATTCATCGCTCCAAATTATTTCACCAATTAAGAGATCTGGAGAAACATTATTCGGCAGCAAAACAGCTAATTTCCGCAATGTTCTACTGGGCAAGAGCTGTGTCTCCATTATGACCTTGTGCTTTCAATACGATTTGAATGGTAGCAGCAATTTCTCCCATAGAAATGTATAGTTATAGAAGCAATGATAAATAAATGGGAAAAAGGTGAAGCTGTTCGCTATTAGACACAGCTGAGTTAATTGCAATATGATTTACTCTGAAACGCTGCCAATTATGTGTCATTAATTTAAACGCAAACTGTTATTTATTCAAAATAGACAACAAATAGGTTGGGCATAATTATCTACATCACCTTCTTCACAGACTTATGTTTCCAATTACCATTCATTTTATGCTTTTAATTATCTTTGCATCTACAGAACAGGAAAATAAGTTTAACTGGGCTATATTGAGCAACAATGCACACAGGCAATAGATTGCTGCAACTAAAAAACAAAATGGATTGCAAGTATGTTATTACATTTTTCTTTTTATCATAGCAAAGAAATCTAGTATGAAAATTTTAAGCCTTTATGATTAAAAGAGAAAACGGCAAATCCTTTTTACTGGCTATAAGATTTGGATTTTAAGCTGAACTTTAAATGCTAAAATCAACCCACTTGTAATGGATTAAATAAGTTCAGTGATTTCTTGTTATGCTTTTAGACCCACAGATTTAGCTTGCCATCATTCTCAGTCATTGATTTGAATACAGCTGAGGTCTCTAATCAATGTGTTTATATTTACTTGAAATTTGGTGAGCAGAGCAAGCACAAAATTAGTATTACATAGGAATTCAGCTTGTGTACGTGCTCTGCGAGCTGTGAAGAGGATCGCATAAATGTCATGTGGACCTCAATTCATTTCCAAGCTTTTCTTTGTGTGTCAGTGCTTTTAGACACCACTTTTTTATTCAATGAACTTTTCAATTCCACTCATTTATTAAGGAGCAATAAAAAAATAATTGATATCGGTAAAGATTGATATTGATAAATATCACTCCGTCAAAATGACCACAATGCAAAATCGCTATGTTTTCAGTGCGGTTTCCTCTTCTATTACATTCTGATATCAACAGTCTTTTTCAATGCAAAAACTCATCGATATGTGGCAAAATGACCAGACCTACTCTATATGGAATAAAGGGTTTTCATCAGTCTAAATCAAGCGGACACTTTTCGGTGAAAAAAAATGATAAGAATCTATTCAATCAACGAATGCATTGGCAATATTTCAACAACTTTACCAAATTGAAAAACTTTGTAACTTTTTTTAAATATCTCCCAGAATTCTATCTAAGCAAGTCATAATAAGAGTAGTTTGCTTTAACATCAGTGTATATATAATCTACCTATTAAGACTGTAAGCTCTACAGAGCAGATACCCTTATCTTTTTGTATCCCACAAAAGTACACAACAGTGAGCAATCTAAATACTTGTTCTTGATATATGCTAAATGTATACATTTTTAGCATACTATCGCTTGTCTGCATTTAAACTTTGTTATAATGTTCTGCACTATCTTACCTATCAGCACTAAATAAATAAATGCAAATATACATTTGATGACATATTTGGTGTTTTAGTGTGTATGTAAAAAAAAAAGAATGTTTCTTAGCATATGTAATATAAAATGAACAATATATACAGCACATCGATTTAGCTTAATCCTATAAAAATGAGAACTGGCCATACTATCTTAACAATTAAAAATAGGTGAAGCAGGAAAATCAATTCTAAACTAAGTTTCTGATGGAAAAATATTCATAAATATTTACACCTACAACTTAGAAACGTAAGAAAAAGGAAGGGCAAATCGTTAAATACAAGACTTCTTTGTAAATCTTGTAAAGTACTATGCAATTTATTATTATTGTCTCATACGGTGTACCTCCTGTACAGGTGGTGCTACACGTCTTTAATTGGATAGTTTTGGAGGATTCTGGGAATTTTGGTGTGGTTATTTAATGTGGTGATTTGGGTGTGTTATTGGTCTTCATAAAGGTCCCACCTTTTTTTAAGTAATAAAGTTTTTTAGATATTATTGCAAAATCCTTGAATGCATTAAGCTTTGTTTCCTATATTATGTTTTCTCTTTGCACAAAGGTTTAAATATATTGTTTGATGGTGTGCAGTGCTACATACATTTATTTTTAAATCTATATATAAATATACAGTATATTACAGATATATATATATCTATAATGAGTATTACTTGCGATTTGATAAAAGGAGTATGGATTTCTCAAAATTTTGTTTGTCTATTTAAAACTACTGTTAGTCTAATAAAAAAGGTATCACCAAGTATTGCAAAACTCCTTTTTTTATAGAAATATACAGTATATATATAGTGTAAGCAGGTGTATGGAAAAGTGGAGGATGGAGTATACGTGCCACTGAGGTTATTGGTAGCAGTGGCATAAAATCCTGGTAAGAGCCATGCCTGGCAGTATTAAACTGCCAGAGATGTTTCTTTAACTGGATTTTGGGACCAGGATTTAGGAGTGGCTGAAAAGCTTGGCAGGGAAGGTCACTCCTATACTCCATCCCAGAGTTTTCCCCTAATGGGCTCACCTGACCTGAATAAAGCAGGTAAGAGTTTGGCTAGCTGGAGAGAGTGAGAAAGTAAGACAGTCAGACAAGCTGCTGTAGCTCGGGCGTGGACCCCTCCTTAACAACTATACTGGTAAAATAGAAAAGAGTTTTGTTTTTTTTTCTCTTATATTAACCGGTGCTTGTGGAAACCATTGATTTGATTTATTTTTGTTCTGAAGAAAAGCCTACTTACCTTTTGTGATCAGGAAAAACTGTGTTGTGGAATGACTTTTGTGTTCATCAGTACTGGACAATAAACTGGACTGTATGTTTATTTTATTGTTGGCCAAGTGTGCCTGTTGTGTTTTTTCACGTAGCCTAGATCCCGGTTTACAATAGATATTTATGTATAGACTATTGAGAAAGTTGAGAAGTTATTTATTTGTTAAATTGGAGTAATTTGTACCCAATCAACCAAAAGAGCATTTGTAAGGTCATTCACTGATGATGAATGGCAACACCTTGCTCTTAATCAGTACATCAATTCATGCCAAAAGTGTCAGATAGAGTTGAGGTCAGCAATCTATGCAAGCTAATCAATTTCCTCTATAGCAAACTCTTCAAATCATGTCTTTATAGACCTTACTTTGTTCACAAAGACACAGTCATTGTGAAACAGGCCTTTCCCAAATTGTAGACTAGACATTTGAATTCAGGTGGATAGCTTTCTTCTGTAACTTCCAAATCCAGATTGGTCTATGAGACTGCCAAAAGTGAATTGTGATTTATAATTAAAGGAACACATTTTCACTGCTTCAGAGACCAGTAGCAATGTGATTAACATCACTCCATCTGATGCTTAGTATTGCGCATGGTGAACTTAAGCTTGTGTGCTGCTGCTCAACCATGAAAACCCATTTGAAGAAATCTCACTGTACAGTTCTTGAGCCGATATCACTTTCAAAGGCAGTTTAGAACTCTGTATTGTGTGATGAAACAGAAGATAGACCATTTTCTCACACCACACGCTTCAGCAATCCACATCCTAAATGGTTTCCATTTTTATGACTGATCTGTTGTTACAATAGGAAGTCTCCACTTCACAAAATACCATTTCTGGAGGCAGATTAGAAACTTCACAGCAAAAGTGGCATTCTAATATAGTCCTATATTATAGTATGTCCAATAATACTAATAATGCTTTCCTTCAAGTTTTATAAGGCTATGTGCTTTATTTTATACATATTCTACAATGGGGGTGGGGGGGATGACCAACCATAGTGTTATATACAACACACAAAACATAGTTTTGATCACTAAAAATTGGTTATGAGGAACCAGGCAACATAGTTCTAAAACATCAAAAATTATGTTACTTGATTTAAACTATCTAGACCAGTGGTTCTCAACCATCTGAATGCTGATCTAGACCAAAATGGGCATGAATAGATAAAGTCAATTGACCACAAATATTACGTTTATATGGATTTTTAGTGTATTAAAGTGAAAGTAAAGTTATTGACCATATACATACAGTATATATTATATTTATAATGTAGAAACATAAACTTAAACATTGAAAAGTAAAAAGGATTTTGTGTTTTTCAGTTCTCACCTCTTAGTCCAGCAGCTTTTCTCCCTTCTGCATTTCTGTGTACTTGCTTCCTGTATAATGCTGAGAAGCCCAGCCCCCTAATGAGGTTACACAATGACTCATTTTGCTAGTGCATGTTTAGTAATCTGATACTTTCCTTTCACTGCAAAAGCCCTGCAGCTTTGAATTCTGACTAGGAAGGAGTTGATTTTTAAGCCAGAGAATGTGAGAGGGGTGGGGGCATGGCCTCATACTCCACAGGAAGGAGGAATATTTTACAGAGGGATAACAAGTGCTGCAGAGTGAAAAGGTGAGTGAGGATTTCATTAATCGTTTTTTCACTTTACAATACTTTAATGGGGCAAACATCATAGAATTACTATAGGTAACATACATAGTAACATAGTTTATAAGGCTGAAAAAAGACACAAGTCCATCCAGTT
>WMED01022893.1:0-11572 GCA_019650415.1 Pipa parva | reverse complement strand
ATAATTGGGTTCTAAATTGTAGCTGCATTCTTGCTGGCTATGGTTTAAATAGTCATAATTATCGTCATATGCTCACCATTCGATGATTTCAAAAATCGATAATCAGTCTGATGGGCTCAACACTAGTCAGGATGATTGTCTTGAAATTTAAACACAGACTGATTGTACCAATATGAGAGTGTCGTTAAATTATACGTTGTGTGCCTAACTTTACTTTTTGTCTAATATATAAAATATGGTGTTCTGAACAAACTGTAGATTTTATTAGTGCAGCTTGCGTAAATTATCAGCAGAGGGTCCTTGATAATAAATGGGGAAAGGCATGTACATATGTACATATATGTATATACACATTTAAAATATTAATTGATGAGGTGACAAATTCAATAAACACCATAAAATATTCAAAGCTGTGGGGTTTATTTCTCTTGATAACAGAAAGGTACCCTGCTGCATATTATCATGCTATACCTGTAAACAAACCATTGTTTTCATGAGTGCATCTTTGTATTCACAGCACAGAGACAAGAGACTTGTGAAAATAGTGAGTTTAGTTTGCAACTATATAAAAATTGTATATCTTTAGTCATCATAACAGTACAGTGCCATTTTGCAGATGCGTTGTAAATGAAAAATGATTTTAAACACTGGAAGATTTAGCAGTGATAATACCCATTTAAGCTAACAGAACAGTGACACTTTGAAAATAAACCCAAACTTTTATTTAACAGAAAATGACATGCTGTATTTTGTAAAATTAAGTTAAAATATACAGGGGTGCATGTCTCACAGGCGACACTTGCTAACAAGGCCCATTGAGGGGGTAAAGGGTCAGAGCAAACTTTCCAGTGAAAATCATATGTGTAGGGGTGTTTCACAGACCTTAAGGAAAAAAAAAATCCTTGGAAATAAGGATAACTAAAACAATTAGAATATTAAAAAGAGGTGCTGGATGGGTTATACAGGTTTCCCCTTTCCCCATCTCTCTACTTTGCTTCAGTATATTACCATTTTCACCACAGTATCTCTTTGTAATCTCTGTTTCTCCCACATCTTAATAAAGCTGTAGTCAACAAAAATCCTTCTTCATTGCCGCTAAGTAGATCTTCCTTAAGTATTGGCACTCTGTCAACATGAGCATGATTTATTAATGGGAAATCCCGCTAGTGGATGTTTTCCTGAAGGTAGAAGAAAATAATGTTTCAAACACAGCTCCAGAATAGTTCTGATGGGTTTAGACCTGATGAATTCAGACCCAATAACATAAACGGCCATGGCTTATGGTTTACCTAATCTTCACATTTGTTGAATCATTCAGTGACCAAATATATCCTTTCTATAGAGGCTGCCATTCTAATAACAGAGATTTTCATTGGCTGGCATTTATTTATATAGGTATAGAAAAAGTTCATAACATAATTTCAGATTCCCTCTCCTTGCAATTCCACTTGTATTATTAGCTGCAGATTTGCTTGTGGATCCATTTGGGACATTTTGTGTTTAAATGTACACTTTTTTAAATGCAGCACTTGTACAGATGTCATATTTAATGTTCAATTCATACATTTTATTGCTTTCTTTCTTTATCATTACTGATTGCAGCCATGTTGTTAAACAGACCTCTACCAGTCCCATTGTTTTATATCATGATTTATATCATACATATTCAGGAAGTTTGCCATAAAGTCTAATTTTTTTTTAAAGCGAAATAGATAAATGTCATACTTGATAGACCGAATTTAATTAATTTAAGGCATTTCATTTTTAGGATTACTATTCTTTTAAATTTGTTTGTAAATTTCACTTAAACTCATTTGACCCCAAACAGGTATTTGTCTAGAATTTTGAAGAGGAGGGCACCATTTTGCTCCCTCCTCCACTGGTAAAAATTTTTTTTTGAGCATCAAAGGGGGAGGAGCACATGCTCCAGATCACATGACCTGCCAACGTCCAATCAGAAGAAGCATTGGAGGTCATGGGCAGAGCTAGGGAGATGCTCTCTGAGCCACAAAAAGGCAGCTGAAGAGCCAAATGTGGCTCATGAGCCGCACTTTGCCGACCCCTGGTCTAGAACAGTATCAAATGCTTTATCAAATTACAGATGTATTATGTACACAGCCATGCTCAATCTAACTTTCTAATTACCCACTTGGAAAAAGAGATTAGATTTGTTTGGCAACAGGTTACTGTCATTGTTAATTATATCCATCTTTCCCGTCTGCTTCAGTACCTACATTTATAATAATACTGCTGTTCTGTCTTGTTCTGAGTAGAAAAGATTTTCTATTATCTTAATAAATGCTCATCTTTAAAATCTGGGAAAAAAGAAAACTGTGGCTGAACCGAAACAACTGGTAACTGAGAAAGATGAGATAGAAGCGTTGTATGAGAATTCAAATGGATATTATCAGCAGAAAGAAAAGGAAAGGTTGGTGAGCTTAAAAGGCCAGTAACAATTAAAAAAAAATATTTAAAAAAATCCCATTGGATTAGCCTGGTTATTATTCAAATATTGCACTTTGTAAAAATGTTATCTTTGAAATTATATTCAGTAATTTCATTGCTTTCAGTCTGTTTTTATCATAACCAATAGCAGCCATGTTGTTAAACAGTGCTTGAGAAAATGTATTCATTTTAATTAACTATGTAAATGGCCTTTGCTAATAGTGTTTATTCTTGTCCTTTAACAGAAAATATAAAAAAAAACTAGAATGATCATGTATCAGACAAATAAAACATGTCAGCTCCTATAGGATGGTAACATTAATTAGAATGTCTACATCTTCTTAGATCATTATATTATGTCTATCCCTTAGTGAATCAACAGTAAAATGCCGGGGTCAGTGGTCAAATGTCTTCAAACTCAAGTGGTTGATGAAAAAATGTTTCTGATACACAGATCTGGAAATAGATTAAGTTTCCAGCAGCAGACACAAAATAACCACCAAATGATTAGCCGTTGTACATCATATTTTTCCTCCTCGAGTCCCAGTTTAGCGGAATTGCATGGGAGTAGTGACCTTGGGATTTGAACAACAAGAAGGTTTTATATTAGACATTATTTATGAGCTAGGAGTTAAATGGAGGGGAGAGTGCAAGCTGACATGCAATATCTTAACCTTGCATAGTTTAGGGAAGGTTGACATTTTTATATATTTATCATATATTTCTAACAAGTGTGGGATGTTTGCACACTAATAAAATATTGTTTACAAGGATCTGCAAAGATTGTACAAGGTAGCTGGGGAACTATAGTTGCGTAATGTCATCAAGAGTAAACTGATGTGTTTATGTAATACTGGAAGTACTGTTAATAGCAGAGGCAATTCAGGCCCCACTGCTATCGACCAGTAGATTGTACCTAACAGAGCTCTGGTGAACGATACGTGTGACTTTCTGGGATCTCCATCAGGATCTGCAGGAGTTGCTTATTTGATTGAGGAACCAGAGAGAGCACATGATGTCTTAAAGTGAAGAAATACCCTGTTTGGTTGAAATGTGAATGGAATCATCTGAATGGAATCCTTATCAATAAGGTTGCATTCTAGCATAGAGTGATCAGTGTATACTGTATATAATATATAAAATAGTGCTTAAAGAAAATGTTTTTGGCAATCACAGGCATATTATCACTTTGATGTAATCTTTGAATCAAAAGTAACTATAAGAACATGGTAGGCATGGATTCTTTCCATGGATATATTCAGTGGAAAAAGTTTCTCTCCGTAAGTATCGATCAAAACAAATCGCGTGATCTTTACCACGAGAAACTTCCGGGTATTCGCCCAATTAAACTTGGAAAAGCTCATTTTCTCTGAATAAATTTTGCCCTTAGTCTAATAAAAAAGGTATTGCAATACTCTATATATGGTAGGATAGAGTGGTCATGCCAGTCCAAGTGTTTCAATACTCATTTTTCTATATATATTTTAGACCTTTGTAAATACTTGTCTGTTTGTATCTGTCTGTCTATCTTTCTATCCAATCTATCTATGTGGGTTATTCTCTAAAGTTCGAATTGTTGCGTAAAGGTGGAATTCGCCAGCTGAAGACAGTTGCAATGGACTTCTCCTGTCGCGTCTTAATAATGAGAATGTTGTCGCAATCGCGACTTTACTGTGGAAATGTTGATGCAGCCACAACTTTAAAAAATGTTGCAGTCGTGACTTTACAAAGGGAGAATTCTTGCAGTTGCTGATTTGCTGTGGAAATCCGCTGTTTGAGAATTCGACAGTTAAATTTGCACCTTAGTGAATAACCCCCTCAGACTTTAGCCAATAACCCCCTAATTTAACAAAAATAATGTGACAATCCTGAATATCACAGTTTTATCCACATACACCTTGTTAGTGTATGCTAATATCATGAACAGCATAAGATACAATTATACATAAAGAGACTGCATGTATATATGTATATTTTATTTATATAGCGCCACTAGGTTACACACTGCTGTACAGTATTTCTGCATTGAAATGATAAATGTCTGGAACTGGATATTAACCTGCTACCACTGCATGAAAATATGTGAAAGAAAATCATTGAGTTTTCATCAGTGAATTTTTTGCTTTTTATTTTATATTGTTAATGTTGATTATTTCTTATTTTCTAAGCCCAAACTGGATCTTGTCATAGGGATACCAGGTGCTTCAATTATAGCCTATGTTTTAGGCATTTTTATAAAAAATAAATGAAAGGAAATCTTGTTAGGATTATATGAAAAGGGAATCTGTAGTCGCTGTAATGACTTTATAAAAATCAATCTTTCAATTAGGGAATAATGACAGGATAGTGGTGGCGAATCCATAGTTTCCAGAGGAGAGTTTTTCACTTCCACAATTTGCACAAAATATTTCTTTCATACGACATATATTAACGTACAGGAGATGTATTCTGGAGCAGAGCTCACCTTTAGGAGTTAAGTTGGAGAACTCACAAAGGGGGAAATGTACCAAGTGGCGTTATCGCAATGGGAAAAATGCGCACTAAAAAATAACAGCTATTTACCATTAAACGTGCGCCTAATGACTTCAATTTTTGCATACAAATGTTAGCAATTTGTGTCCATTTTTTTTTTACACTAATTATTGGTTTGTGTCCAAATGTTAGCATCATCCGTACACAAATGGGAATTGCTAATATTTTGCTAACATTTGGACGCAAACCAGTCATTAGTGTAAAAAAAGGACGGAAACTTTGAATTGATAAGATTTTTTTTAACCATAGCTACTTCTGAAAAGCCAGGGTTCAGGCAGGGAGTTCATTTTTATTTTTAGAATAAGTCTTAAAATCGTTTTAAGCTTCATACATTAGTTGCGCCTGGTCTTACATACAGATTTTTGTAAAAATAAAATAACAGGCGCAGCTGGCAAAATGGACGCAAAGTGAATGTTAAATTGCTAATAAATGGATGCAAAATATTTTGTGGCGTATGTAGAAGAAACCGCACGCCGTGTAAACCTTTGGAGAAAAAAAACAAACCATTATTTACTATAGAATTGATCCTGTCACTTAGTTGAAAAAGATTTCCCATAGAAATAAGATATCGATATCAATATGAAACGGAAGGGGAATCTCACAGGAAAACACTGCAAAGTGTTATCATTTACAACTGATTTTTTTTTTTTTTTTCCCTATTTAAATCAGGTGAATTGAAAAGTTCAGTGACATTAAAAATCCCCTTAAGTGAGTGTTTTATTAGTAAATCTTTCCTATATTCTAACAATTAATTATAAGCAATACAGCTGTGATTAGACTCTTATAGACTCTATTAGACTCTAATTTAGGGCGAAATTTATTAAAATCGAAACGATTACTGAAATCGCGATATCGAATTTTCCAGTGATGGATCTTTGCCTTTGAAATCAATTGTCTAAACATTTCATTCGAATTTCGATATCGCGATATCAATATTACCAATATTGTGATATCGATAAACTTGCGTTATTGGCAATATCGATATCTCAGTAAAAATCATTAGATATCGCGATTTACGATTTTAATAAATTTCACCCTAAGCCTGCATAAAACGGAAGGTATATAGTTATTGCCCATCAGCATTGTATATTATCGTATTTTTCGCTCCATAAGATGCACCTCACCATAAGACACACCTAGGATTTTAAGGACAAAAATAAGAAAAAAAAAATTTGAACCAAATGATGTGCTAAAATATTTATAATATTTAATAAACTATACCACCCCTCCTCTGCCTGCCCTCCTGCCAACTCTCCCCTTCCTGCCAGCCCTCCACTGCCTGCCTCCCTTTTGACCTTACTCCCACATGGTCCTACTGTCAGCACTTAACACTGAACTAGGTTGGGCGCAACGGCACTTCTTGGTGTCTTCAGCTCCATTTTCCATGGATTCAGTGCTGAATCGCTGAATCCATGGTGAACAGGGCCACTACTAATGCAACTCAGCAAATTTTGCTCTTGTTGGCCGATGAGCTGAAAGTGACAAGGAGCACCATCTCTTTCAGCTTAGCTCAGAGTGAAGAAATGCTGACAGGAAGTAGCTTGCTGGTACACTGGAGGAAGGTCAGTACTCTGAATTTTCTTCAGCTTCTGCTGTATTGGTTCCCCTCCCACCTGCACCCCTCAGTAGCTGAAGAAAAGAAATATTTGCTCTATAAGATGCACGGGCATTTTTGCCCAACTTTTGTAGGAAAATAAGTGCTTCTTATGGAGTGAAAAATGTGGTATGTCCTCTTACCCAGAGTCGGACTTGGCATAGTGGCCTACTGGGAATCCACTCCCCCCCACCAGCTGCATCATGTGACATATGAGGTCACGGCTGTCAACCGAGGAGGTTGAGTTGGCTGCTGCTCTTACCATCCCCTGTTATCTGAAGAACATTGCATTGCAGACTTTGAGTGTATTGTTTAGAACTACGTTGGGTAATGTTTAGAACCCTGAGGTTATGTTTTCCTCACTTGGAAACAAAGTTTATAAAGTATTACATTACAGCTTGTTTTATTTTATAAACCAGTGTTCTCTCTGACTGTACTTTTACATTTGATCATTTTATGAAAGCGTATAAAACAAAGCAATGTAATTATGACTTAATCAGTAAGTATATTAATCAAAAATACTCTAGTTCTTTCCAAACTTGATTACAAAGAAAATCTAAAAATGCACATAATGAATAACATTAATTATATGGTAGTTATTTATGTGCTCAGAAATACAATTACCTTTGACAGGGGTTACAACATTTTTTTTTCTTTTATTTAGGACTGTTTCAGATGAAATGCCTTACCTACCTAAACTGCATCCCCAGATTTTAGGAGAAATCTTCTTGAAAAAGAAGGCGATCTAAAGGTATGTAAATTGTATTACTTTTAGAGGTAAAATATGTATATGTCGTTTGTTATTTATGTTTCTTCTAGTTATATAATATCCTATCTGTCTATCTGTATCTATCTATCCACAGTATCTATGTAATATCTGTCTGTCTATCTGTCTGTCTGTCTATCTATCTATCTATCTGTCTATCAACACAGGACACAGGAGCTCAGAGCTATCAAAGTGTGCATTCTTAAGGAAAAGTCAAAGTTTAAAATGTTGACTGGAATTATAATTATAAAACTCAGTTTCAAATTGCCTGTTGATAGATCTAACCACCTAGATTTTGTTGTTTTCTTTCACTTTGTAAACTGCTCTACAACTACAGAGATCCAATCCCTTCTGTATTAAAATAAGGAACCCGGGATTGCATTTTGCTGGTGCTAATAATATTAATACGATGGCAAGTAATTCAACAAGTGTAATAACCTTTTATTGGTGTTGCATCTCTCTGATTTTAAAAGTCACCACTAAAGAATGTGATGGGTTCTCTATAACTGGGACTTGGAATGATGATCTAAATGATTTTCAGAAATATATTTAAAAGTTTAAATGAAAATAGAACTATGAAATGAATACAGCTCCTATCTCTAATAAATAATTATATTATTGACTGAATTATTTAGAATGAGTTGGAAGCATTTCCATGAATGAGATACATCTAACCATCTAGCAAGTAACTGACAACGAAAAAATATACAGCAAAATTTTAGTTTTGCCACTGTCATACAGATTGGTCCTGAGTTGACCTCTCACAAAGTTAACCATGTGCTCTGAAATAAGGCACTGTATTAAAGAATTAATCTCCATTTTCTTTAGTCAAGACTAAAGATTCCAATGGTTCTCTTCAATGAGACAGGAAGTCAGAGATGTATGTCCTGATACAATTTAACACATAGCAAATAGATAGTAATCACATGATAGGTGTTCTAAATTAAATAAACAATTGCCTTGATAACGTGGTCTTGCTTTAATTTTGGACAATACCATTATCTTTACTATCAACTAATTTACATTTTCCTAATCTTGTTTGGTTTGGATTAGTTAGAGTTTCTTTATTGCTTTTTTTACTAAGTCACATAAAGTAATTTGGATTGAGGCATAATAATTAAGAAATAATTCTTAAAAAAATGTGTGCTAGTGTGTAAGCAGGGTAATGATTTGGCAGAGGCAACTTATTGCTACCTATGGAGTGCCTATTCAGAAAGCTGCTATAGAAGTAAAAAGCAGACATCTGCAGCTAGTGTTTCTTGCCAAATGCTATTGATTGAATGGGAGACTTGTATTTTAACACTACACCTGTGCTCTCTAGGTAAATCATTAATGTATTTCTTTAAATAATAAACCTGAGAAAGATTAATGTACTTCAGGCATAGGGTGTATTCTATCAGTTGAAAGGGGCACAAGTCCTTTATTAGGTAAAAATAAACAAAATGTTAAATGTTTTGTGTTGAGAGCACAGCTTGTCAAAATGTCAAAAAAACACATAAAAAATCCAAAACCCTTTTGAAACAATAATTTCAAAGTTGTTTTGTAGGAAACTGCTTTGAGTCAATCTGTTTCTTTTTCTCTCATGCAACTACCTCTCTCATGCATACCCTTATCTTATCCCGCTTGGACTATGGTAAGAGTCTACTAGCTTTCCTTCCATGCTTCCCACTTCCCCCACTCCAGTCCATTATAAATTCTACTGCTAGAATTCTCTCCCTCTTTCTCCAGAAGTGAGTGACTTCCTTTCTCCATAACCCCACATTAATAATAAATAACTTACAGTGTCCTCATTTTCAAAGCTGTTCACTCCAAAACTTCTCCATAAATCTCTTCACTATATATTTCTAATTGTCTACTCTATTCCTCACAAGGCAACTGCCTTTGTACACCACGGACCAGTACTGCCCTTTCCTGTTTTAAACCCTTACTTCTTGCTGCCCTATTTTTCTGGAATTCTATAAACTTCTCCCTCTACCAAGGACATTCTCTTTAGTAATTTAGATTGTAAACTCTAC
Source organism: Pipa parva (assembly GCA_019650415.1). NCBI lineage: Eukaryota > Metazoa > Chordata > Amphibia > Anura > Pipidae > Pipa > Pipa parva. The sequence goes on along the minus strand of WMED01022893.1, from coordinate 2,220 downwards.
TGGGAAGATACCTACATACTATTCTTTCAGTTACTTTCTGGAATTTACATGAATGTATCTATACATATCTATCAATCTATGTTTGTAGTTTACTTCACTGGTATATAGGGAACATTTCTCACATGCCTTCATTATAATTATATTGTTAAATTGTTAATCACTGCATAACCTAGCTGCACTTTATAAATTAGAATATACATATGTCAATGATCAAGCAAAAAAGCATTTAAAACCCCAGTGCATTTGTAGATTTCCAATTGACATGAACCCGACAAGTTGACTTGAACCAATTGACTTGCCTTGATTTGAACCAATTGACTTGAACCTGACAACTGCTAAGTGAGTCATAACCTAACAAACCATTTAAAAGTTAAACAAGAGAGAGAGAGTCAAGAGTCAAGAGAGTTTTTATTGTCATTCCAACCATATACAGTGTTCACAGTACACAGTGGAAGGAAACAACGTTCTTCTAGGACCAAGGTGCTACATAAAACAATTCACACAACATTAAAGTGCACGTGTGAAAACATGTGCAAAAACGAAACCATACAAAACAATAAATACAAAACAATAATACAGAGGAGAAGACACTAAGACACTACGTGGTTGACAACCCAGCAACAAACCGGACCAAATACATACACCAAAGAATAAAGTCCAAGGCCGCTCACCGTATATATATTCATGGGAATAAAACCACTTTAATGCAGATAACAATCACAACATTTTGGGTGGCAGATGCCTGCCTTCAACACCTGATGAAGAGAAGCATCTGCCACCCAAACATTGTGGTTTTTATCTGCATTAAAATGGGTATATTCCCTTGAATATATATACGGTGAGTGGTCCTGGATTTTGTTCTTTGGTGCACGTACAAACTTATCCATGTTATTTACTAGGAGAGAGCATCGAAACATTACAGTTTTACAGGTGACATTATAAGCATATAGAGCAGCAGTTCTCAACCTGGGGGTCGTGACCCATTTAGGGGTCAAACAACGCTCTCACAGGTGTCGCAAACATGCTGTAAAGCTGGTAGTGAGTGCAGGTCCCTTTATATAAGGGTTCCTGCATGGTGACAATGGACTCACATGACAAACGTACGTGATGACATTGCGCCCATATGTCATCACGTGACAGGCGATGCGATGACATCGGGTCCAAACATCAGTGTGTGACATCATCGTGGGGGGTCACGGTTTCAACTAGGTTGAGAACCGCTGATATAGAGGGGTAAAATATACATATACATATATAAATCATAAACAAATTATCAAAATTCATCATAGGGCCCTGTTAAATATACTGCATGTAAGTTTCCAAATAACAAGGCTTTAAGTAGAATGCAAAGAGCAGAAGAAAAGAAATAAAACCATTTGGGACGCAGAGGTGAAGCCATCTGGACAAGCTTCTTGAACAGAAATGTTCTAAGTGAAGAAAATTTAATTGAAGTCATTTGTGATAGAGAAATTGGTTTACTTAATGTCGCTGGAAAATGTTTATTGCGAAATCTCAATAATATCAGTAAAAATACAGAGCAATATTAAGAGAAAATGTACTGCTGTTCGGTTTGTCACTAAGCTTCATCTTTAAATTGGTTTCTGTTCGATGTTGAAGTATATTTTTAGGCTAGAATTCATTACTCATTTCTAGAGCACATTGGACATTTCACTCTGTTCAGTTTAAGGTTTTCCCAGGACTAAGGAAAGTACTAAACTAGGACTGAATCACAGTGAATGAACATAAATGCTTATTAAAACCTTTCGTAAGTGATTCCCAGTCATTGTATGTAGATATAGTTATAATGGCTATCGTTTTAATAAGCACATATTGTCCTCTGTGCGAGCTCTTGCCATAAGAGTAAACATCATGGGGTTGGTTTTTAAATAAGATAGAGAATGAAATTTACAAATCAAAGTAACGTTACTGAAGTGCATAGATAGCATATTCAGAACTAGAGTTTGGCATTTCTTAGTGCTTCTTTGCATATTTGTAACCTGGTTGATGATCTGAAAACCAAGGCAGCTGCAGTGTAATAGAAAACCATAGCCAAGATATAGACATTAAAGAGGTACACTGCTAAAATTTGAGTTCTTGTAGATAGTGACATTCAGGATTTATCTATGGTCCAGTAGTGAATTTACTAATCTGATGGTGTAAATAGATAGATAGATAGATAGATAGATATTTTTGTCAATTCTACATATGTACATGAGCACA
>WMED01022892.1:0-10042 GCA_019650415.1 Pipa parva | reverse complement strand
TAAAATTTACCCCCAATTATACAGTAATTAAAAAAAAATCATAGATGCGCCAGTAGCCCATAAAGCTGCACATTGCCCCACAGAGCCACACATTGCCCTGCTGACCCACAGAGCCGCACATTGCCCCGCAGAGCTGCACATCGTCCTGCTGACCCCTGTATTTTCCCACAAAGGTGCTAATTTCCCCAGCAGATGCAAATCAAGCAGCAGAGCTGCATATTGCCTCACAGAGCTGCTCATTGCCCTGCAGGGCTATGTATTGTTTTTAATCTGTTGTTTTCTTGTGGAAAACCTGATGCAGACCAGCCTCACCCAGACTCTACCTGCAGCGGCCCCCGGGTAAATTGAGTTTGAGACCCCTGCTTTAGGGTGTATTTTCATTTAAATACAACCATTTCACCACCTATCCCCTTCACTTTTATTGGTGCGTTTGGGACATTGCACTTAATCAAAAAGTATTTTTTGATAAGGCACTTAGTGCAGTACATTTCTTTTTGCGCTTTTTCTTAGTTTCCTGTTTTGTCGTCTATTTGAGAAGTGTTGAAGCACACTCTACCGTTGAAAAAGCTGCAATCAAAACAATTTTTGAATTATTTTGGACTTTATTTTTTGGTTTGTTGGACATTTTATTTGTAGCACCCCCAAAGGTTTATGTGTTTTTACATTACAAACTTGACTAAGAAAACAGATTTAATGGTATGTTATAAATCTCTTTTTTTCTTATGTTGTGAGGGACAGAAGAACTTTGGGGCGTTCCAAAGTGTCCCAAGAGGGTGGGTCCTTATGGAACAGGTCTGAACCATGGACTGAAGGACTTTACATCCATAGGCTCTTTTCAAAGAAGCACAAGTGTGAATGTGATAAATTTTGACAAATAATGCAAAGACAACCAAGTCTCTTGGGAAAGCTGCTCCTCCAACTCCTCTAATAGCATTCCAGCAGAAGAGAGCAGTGTAGCTAACAGCATTTCAGCCAGACAGTTCATTCAGAGGTCAGAGGAGTTTCGGGGGCAGCCTGAGCACAGAGAAGACAGGCAATATGAAACTAGAAATGAGCCTGATGTAAAAAACTGCTCAGAAGGGAAAAAGAGGAACTGCGAGAGAAGCACTATAGCAAAACCAGCAAATAATAAATGCTTTTAAAGTAACTTTTTTTTTTCTTTTTTTTTTATATTCTAGAAGAGGAATCTTATTTAGGAGGGAGGATTGAAGGGAATTGTTGTACTTACCCCTCATACAACACTGTTCAGCACACATACTCTAACTCATGCTTGAGGAGAGACAGGATAAAGCTGTTATGCCCATCCATCTGAATTATTAGATTTAGTGGTAAGGGTCATCCAGAGGGGAATTCTGTATAGGGGGTTCACTCGTTGAAGTCAGAATGGTGATTGGACTTCAGGTGTCATCCTTGGTGTCAGTGCTAATCACTGACCAAAGTCATCCTTGCATCAAACCTTACTAGAGGTACATATATGTCCAGAGAACCTTCCTCTGCAGAGGACACAGGAAAAAAACTGATTGGTAGGGGAAGTAGGTGGATACTTGCAGTGACTTACCTCATGATGAAAGGTACTTTTTTCAAAGTGTTCCTGTGTCCCCCACGACATAAGAGAAGTCAGTTTACTCTTAGTAAATGGAATTAACCCAGCTCCTGTGCATGTGTGGCGATGCCCATTGGTGTGTGAAGAAACAATAAACTAATGTAATACTTAGAGATATTTTATTTTCCTTGACTGTAACATGGCAGTGGGGAGGTTCCCGTTCATTTTAACTTAAGTTCAGAATTGTCAAAAAGATAGAGAAAAGTTGGGGAATATTTATCAAAGTTTGTAGCTCTGCCTGAATTTTCATCAAAGATTATTATTTTCTGTGATGTGGTGGCATTAAGGCAACCGTGTATTAATGCACCACTTCGCACCCATTTACTAAAAATGCAAAACTATTTAGATACTGATTCATATGAATTCCATTTGGCAGTCAAATTTACTCTTTCCTGAATAATCCTCTCAGTCTCACAGGTACAAGACCTTATTTACCTATATCAAAATAATATTTTTTTAATTTGATTTTGCCAAAAGTAGAGTTCCCATTAACCCTTAAAAATACACTAAAAGGTTTAAAAATTTCGTTCATAAATAAAAAATTCATACATTTCAAATAATGTAAACTTTTGTTCTTTCAAATCTGAGGTTTTTTTTGTTTTTGGAATTTATAGAATTATTAAAACATAAACAGGTGAAATGAATCAAAGTGGAAAGCAGACAGTTTGCTATTTATGTGTTTATACTTCCTATAACACACTATGTAAAAGAGTAACAGTGATTTAGAATGTCAGGCATTGCAAAGTTCTTTTTGACAGTACAAAAACAATAAATAAAAAGTTAAAATTAGCACTAATAATGTAGTATAAAAAGCACATTATTACATATTCCAGTAATACAAAAACTAAAGCTAGATTAGTAATTCTTGAAAATTTCCAAAACGTTAGGAAAAATTATTTTCCCTGAGAACATCAATATCTCCAATACTTTAAAAACTAAATTTGCTGTGCCATGACACCGATTTAATTCTACATAGCACTTATGTGAAGATTTAGAGTAAAACAGCATAAGTGATGATGTGCAAAAAAAAAAAGTCACACTTGTAAATACCGAAATGAAGGAATCTAATTATAATCATTTTCCAGCAGGAATTGTTCTGCCAGGAGGGCTCCAAGGAGGTGGGGTTTCTGGTTCTAAAATAATTTTAAGTTTTCTTTGTTTTTTTTCAATCCTTTCTCTTCTTTCTTTTCTCTCCTACAAAAGGGGAAAATAGTCAAAAAGCACGAAGGAAATCAGCAACATTTTTTTACACTCAAACAGAAATGCATCAAAGTATTTGCTAAGAAATACTGTATCAAGCAATAATATAAAATGTCATTTTTTTCATGGAATTAAGGTTTTTTTTTTTTTTTCAATTCCTGAGCAAATCTCCTACTGTCACAGATTTCTAACTATGGTAAAACTAAGTCAGCCAATTCAGTTTTACTAAATTAGTGAGCTGTATGCCATGCATGGTCAGCGGGAAGAACATCAGAGTGATGAAAACTGATCCAACAAAATCTGAATAAAATCATTAACTGGTGGCAAGTGAGCATTTTGCAAATAACAGTAAAAAAATAAAATAATTGGACACTGAGCTCAGTGGTTTAAAGCAAGATAATTTTAAGAAAAGACTGTTTGGCTCTCCAGACCTGCCAGGTTTAGTTCCTAAACTCTGAAAAACAAAATGGAATTTGAGCGTACTTTTATATCTACATATTTCTAAATAAAAAAAATCTTACCAGCCATGCATTATACATTTCAAGGGCTTTCTTTTCCTTTTCTTCTTTCTCAGATTCTGCCTGTTCCTGCTTCAGCTTCTCCAACTTTTTCTCTTTTTGTTTTTCCTTTAGTACAGTCTTCTTTTGCTCATTCCTAAAAATATTTCATAACATGCTATTTATTTTGCTTTTATGAACTACTCCGTTAAAGTTAAAAAGCAAAGCCCCCCAAGTCTTTTGTACAGTCATTGGGATACACATGACCACCACAGCTATGGAAATTATAAAAAGATACTGTCATTTGCAAACTTTTCAATATATCTATAACACAAAAAAACTTTTAAGCATCATTGGCTCCTTGGTTTGGATGACTGCACCCTGGGTTATCAACAGCCCCAATCTTAAACACAGTTATGAACTGCTGGCAAGGGAAATGTATCAAATGTTAAGGTTAATTCCAATATATTTTAGGTTTACTGTTTAACTGTGTGTTGAGGTCTGTGAACTGACAAAACACACAGAGGCAAAAATATTTAACAAACAGTGTAACAAATGCATTTGTTTGCAATATTGCCTTATAGATAACAGTTACAGTACCATTTTGTGAGAGCTGACACATTATCTTTCTTCTTTTCAGAATTCTGTTTCTGTTCCTGATTTTTCTTTTCTAGTTCAGTTTGCTTTTCCTTTAGTGTTGTTTCTTTCAAAATCACCTCTTTATGCTCCTTCCATTTTTCAAACGCCTATAAAACAGATTTTAAAATGCTTCAAAAAGAAATACAACCAACACATACTGGGAAGATGAATCCTGATGTAAACGAAAAAAAAAATCAATGACCTAAATGTGGAAAAAAGACAAAGAAACATATTTAATGCCCCTGATCTTTCTTTGAAAAAGTAAAGAAAAACACATTAAAATAAATCATAAAAGACTCTAATCAATGTTGCAGTCGCACTTGTTTTGTCGTGCAAACTTACATTAATTATATTATGTTTGAGAATGAAAGACTTGAACAAGTGTGAAATGTGAATCAGGCCTCTCCTAGAAGAGGTTCCATATACATACTGAAGTAAATGAGTACCAGCATTACAAATGCTAGCTAGATTGCTAAACAGGGTCATTTAAAAAAACAGGAGTGTGCTGTGTTCATATACAAGAGGATTGTCTAATTAACACAACATGGGCTTTAATGCTTTTTAGCTAAAGAAATGTGGATAGACTTGTTATAACGATATGTTCTTTTTATCATAGCTTTTTTTTCATATATGTGTAACACAGTAGAAACCTACAAAACTAAGAATAAAGGATAACATGTAATGGTTCATATTGAGTTTCTACTAGATTTCTGCAGGAATAAGACACATTTACTTTGCTTCTTTAAACCAAGCTATTTATTGGGACCTTTAACTAAAATTCCTAGATTAATGAAGATTATGGAAATGAGTAACATGGGAGCTATCAAAGTATCTAGTATTCAGGAACTATTTTGTTTAACGGGACAAAGAAAATTATGTTTCCTCCATATTAGTCCAATGGAATTTATAAGAAAGGTGAGTACAGTTATAATTTATTTAGATTAAGGAATCATTGATTAAGATAAGCTTTCAATAGATATTCACTCTTTCTTATGCCAAAGCAGTAAGGAAGAATATACAGCTTGTAACATATTTAAAGCATGCTAAATTAATAGAAAATAAACAACAGCATAGGGCAACTGATGTGACATTTAATGAGATTGCAGATAAAGATACCATAATGTGGAGAGTAAAAGAATTTCTCTTGTGCATCTTTATCTACAATCTACTCTTTTATTTTTCTTACACTTGCCCATAGATTGCCCATCAGTGGTGTAAATATACAATAGTAGAATCTGAACTGGATCACCAAAACACCATTACTTTGTTGGAAATTACCTGGCTCAGGGCCCTTTCCCTCCCATGAGCCAGATAGAAGCTGCCTCCCCTGTCAAAATGGTATGTATACCCTTAGTAACTGCACTAAAACAAAAAAATCAATGTAAACAACCTGTCATAAAGCAATTTAAAAATGTTCTACTGTGAAAGTAATAGGACCCGCAATGGTCCGCATGCTTCAATGCTATTCTTTTGGCTTGGGTCACATATGACTGAATCAGTAATTGTTATGGATCTGCATATAATACTTTTAAATGTTCTGTTTTAGTAATACTCTGATAATAAAAGTGAGATGCCTGCATTCAAGGACCTAAAATTATTACAAGATGAAACTGCTAAACACGCTGTAAATCATTTTTAGCAATACCAGAATTAACTCTACCTTTCATGTATTGTGTTTCACTCTAGTGACATCTATACAGTAGTAAGAAACTGAGTTTTAGAATTATTGACTAACTCTGAAATATAATATTAAGAGAACAGGATTTCAAGCTATAAACGTCTATGAAAGAGTCCAATGATGTTAAACTGCTAAAATGTTCATATCATGTTCCTTGGATCTTGCTCCATTTTCAAAGCTGTTTTAGAGGTCCTAGTGTTATTTTACTAAGATTACTTTTGTGACAATTATTTACTGATCCCTCTACATTCTGGCTTACACCCAGTCAAACTAAAAACAAAGCCTTAGGCTGATCAATGTCTGTCTTTAAAGGAGAACTAAAGGTCGAATAAAAAAGGAGACATATAATACCTTCTAGTAAGTTGAAACATTGCAGTCACAGCTTGAACTGTGCTGTCATTACACTGCATGGAGGCTGACTTCAAAGTGCTTGGATTGATACAGGAGCCAGCGTGAATCTCCACCGACTTATGCAAAAGAGCATACATATCATCATGCTCATTGTGCTTCTTATTTTTTGCCAGTGAGAGGAGCATTCTCTGTGATGACGTATAAGCTCTGTGATGACATATATACACTCTTTTGGAGCTCCATTTCGACTAGGTGGGCTGACCATCGCACCGGCTCCTGCACCCTCCTAAGTGCTGTGAAGTTTGCCTCCATGCAGTGAAATGACAGCACAGTTCAAGCTGTGACTGCAATGTTTCAACTTACTAGAAGGTATTATAGGTCTCCATTTTTATTCGACCATTAATTCTTCTTTAAAGGAGTAACCCCATTTTTATAGCAGAATAAAAAAACATGACATTTTGGGATGGCAAACACCTCCCTTTATCAGGTGTACACCTAGTCAATTCACCTGAGACAGCCCATGCAAAAGTAACTAATAATATGCATACAGCCAAGCATTCAAAACACTTCCCAAAACCATTTCTTTTTGAAAGATATGCACATTTATACTAAACTCACATGTATTTTCCAAAGGACTTTTACACAGAGTTGGAGGCCACACAACAGCTACAATTAATCCAAACTGACATAGCAGGTGTTTAATAGCTGTGGTGCCATACCATCAATTATTATTGTAGAATAACATTTATTAATAACAACACATCTATGAAATGACTAAGATTTTGCCACTTTGCTACCATAATTGTGTTTATTTATTTAAGATTATATGATGAATGCAAACAGATGATCTATTAATTTTGCTCTGGGAAATGAGTAAATTGATTTTTTTTTTCAGTTCAATCTAATGTAATTTTTGACTCGTGTGTTGTACACACTGAGACACATTAAAACTAATAGGTTGTCCCTCTTTTACTAAGTAATTACTGTGTATCTTAGTATTATTTATTTCTAAAACAGGGGTAGGCAAACCACGGCTCTGGAGCCGCATGTGGCTCTTCAGCCTCCTTGTTGTGGCTCCCTTCTGCCTAGATTGACAAATGAAAAAAAAAAAAAAAAGTTATTTATTAATGTAATTTTGATTTATGTATTTTATTTTTGTTATTATTTCTTTCTGTTTATTGTATTCTGATGTTGTACCAGGTAAAATTTAAAAAAGTTTCTAAGCTGTTATGTTTTGTGGCTCCTGACTACTTTTGTTTAGTGGAAGGGGGGGGGGGGGGGGGGGGGGGGGGGGGGAATGGCTCTTTTGATAGTAAAGTTTGCCGACTCCTGTGCTAAAATAAAACAGTTTACTGCACCATTCGATCTATTGGAATGCAATTTTACTGTTACAGCAATCATCCATTTTAGTGAATGTAGCACAAATGCTGACGCTTTAAAACATGGAAATAAAATAAACTGAAATATCTTGCTCAACCTTTCTCGAGTCTTCTTTCTTCTGTGCAGTTTCTTGAATTTCTTTCATCTTTTTGTTTTCTTCCACTTTTTTCTCCATTACTTTCTTTTTAATATATTTGACTTTTTCAGACTTCCATGCTTGGAATGCTGCTACTGCTTCTTCTTTCTTAGCATTTTCCTGCTAGAATAGAAACATTTGTTTTCTGTCAGTGGATTTGGATATCATTGTTTGCAAAATCTGTAAAAGTAGTAGTAACTCTGACACGTGATAAAATAAAAGCTTTTTTAAACACTAAGGTCCCTTCCTAAGTCTCCACTATACAAATAAGGCTAAAATGGTAGCTATCCCAGACAGATGCAGGCTGTTGATTAAATACAAGCAATGAAAACACTAAATCTTTATTCTTTACTTGGTTTACACCTTTGAAAACAGCAGAAACATCTATCACTCTTCTATTCATTCTATGCGCTGAAATAAGTGTTACTGTTTTCAAAGAACATAGATTTAGCTGTGAAAACTGCTTATTTGCTAAAACTACAGCTAGATCATCATAACCGCTATTCTGGAGGTGTAACATTAAATTATTTTCTTTTAACTTCAGCACACAAATGTACATTAGTATTCTAAATCAAACTGCAAAAGTATCTCTCGAACGCCATCTTGGACCATGTAGCACTTAATAATTCCACTTCTAAGATGCCAGCTACAGTTACTGGAAACTATCCAGTGAGTCAAAAGATTTTCAGTACCTTGCCTGTTAAAGCCTACCTAAAGACTTTAAGGGCAAAATTTATTAAAGTCGGAAAGACTGCTCTGGGTCTTTCCGACTTTACCAAGAAAAATCTCATTTTGTTTTTGCGAGATTTCGAGATCAAGTTTCTCGATCCCGAATGTTCAATATTTTCCATGGAAAGGTAGCTATGCTACTAATGTAAAACCTGGCTACCTTTCCATGGAAAAAAACTCGATCTCGAACGAAATCTTGCGAGAACAAAATGAGATTTCTCTCGGTAAAATCGGAAAGAAAATTTCGCCCTTAAGAATCATGAAACTAGAAAAAAGAAGCACAAGAAAACAGGCACTAAGTGCCTTATCAACAATAAATGTGTAAAAATGGTGCTACTACTCCCAACAAAAGTGAGTGAATATGTTAATGTGCACCGCCACTCGTGAAGTACAATAATCTGCTCACCAGAACAAAATGTACAATTTGCCTTTAAAATATCTCCTGGAATTCCTCATCAGATGTCACAGGCACCATACACAGAGAATCAAAGCTTCCTTCCACAAGACAACCGCTGGTATTGTAAACCATGGGCTCATAGGTAAAAATGAAAAAATTCTTCCATAGTATAATTCCGTTTATTGTACGAACAACTCAGTAAAAGGATAAATAAAAGATACTCACAAACACACTTTGTACAAGCTCATCAATATACTGTTTGTTGTAATCCAAAAAGTAGGAACACTTTAGAATAAAGTCCAGTGTTTGAAGGATGTTGAAGGGAACAAGAAGGTCACAGCACCCCTCTCAATGCGTTTCGCTAAGTAGCTTCTTCGGGAGAGTTTGTGGGTCAGTAATAATTTAGTATTAAAAGCGGCCGGCTTTTAAACGCCGAGTTACCGCATCGTGACCCGGAAGTGACATCAAATTCGTCACTTCCGTAACCGTGGAATGCGGAAATGCGTTCCAAACACTCAGTTAGGAATCATAGTGAATGCTAAAGCGTTCAAAGCCTCAGGATGGTTTTACAGGCTTGATTAAATGCAGGAACGCCTTGATTAAACAGGAACTGGGAGCTCAGTAATAGGAGGCTGGGCAAGAAGTTTACAGGGACTGCTGGGCATAACGAATTGTAACAACAGACACAAAAAAAATATGCATGAAGACATACAATAAATATAAAATGTATATATAACATATAAAATGGAATAAATGATATATACTTAAATCGTCAGAATTAAAACATTCCTGCATACCATGTTAAAGAACTTAACATATAAAATAATGTGTAAAAACCCTAATCAGGGTAAAGGAAATAAATAAGATTAAAGGGCAAGTAAAAACATAATTATACACCTAAAATCAGAAATAAAGGGCAAGTGATCAGCATAGTTATATAGGGCAAGTTAAAGTAAGATTAAAAAGCAGCTAGGTAAAGATTTATGTTAAGACCAGTAGGATGTAATGTTTTAAGGTGGTAGATCCAAAAGGTCTCTTTCTGCCTTAACTTGGTGAACCTGTCACCACCTCTGACATTGTGGCTTATCTGTTCTAGAACAAAGAATTTAGTACCTAAAGGATTACTGTTATGTTTGTCCTTATAATGCGCCGAAACAGAGTGGGTCTGCAAACCTTTTTTAATGTTGCGGATATGCTCGTACATCTGTCTACCAAGATTTCTTTTAGTTCTGCCAACATATTTCATTTGGCACGGGCAGATTAATAAGTAAATCACAAAAATACTTTTGCAATTAAAGAAACCTTTCCTTATGTTTTTGCAGATTTCATTCTGTAATTGTTTGGGCGCTATGTAGGGACAGCTAGAGCACCATTGCATATTACATTTAAAGGTGCCACTGACACTTTTAGCAACAGTATTAATAGGAGCCAT
>WMED01022891.1:0-10411 GCA_019650415.1 Pipa parva | reverse complement strand
CCCCCCCCCCCCCACCTTGCTTAGTGATTCTGTTTACTACATGATGAGGTCACTAAACCTATTGCCACTCACTCTTATAGGGGTATATTAATAGAAGTCTAGTTGCATATAATAGATATTGGTTCTCTGCTCTGTATACATGTCTTCCATACCTATATAGTGCCAGGATATGGGCATTCCAATGCAAGGTTGTAGAGAACTATTTATTTCTTGTAATATCAATAAAATATATATTTCCTATACAAATCCCTTACCGGTATAGGGGAGGAAGTCCTGGCAGGGGTAGTTGTGCCTCTGGGGTGCTCGGGCACAGTTGCAACCCCCTGATCACTGCACCACTGCATCCCTGATAGTTCTGTGGCTGGTTCCAGAATATGTATACGACAGGATTAATGTTTTAGTTCAGTTAGATTTCATTTTGAAACATCCAGCAGAATAAGCAGTGTACAAAGACATTCATAGCATATAATGTTTGTATTTTCCTAATCTATTTTTATTTTGCTGTGCTATTAATGACTAGAGGTGGGTATACAATGAGCAATTTGTCTTGATGTTGGGCAGAATCATCTAGGACCCATTAGAGAATCTGGTCCTATGGGTCCACTGCCTACAATCCTAAAAATGCAATGAAATAATCACACACAAGAATGTTTATAATAGATAATGAATTGATCCAGCAGAACATTGCTCTGCAACCACTCCTGATTTCCATCAATGTTTACTATGCCCAGGTGCTCAATTTACTTTTGTTATTAAATATAAGTTATGTTGGATCTATTGGAAGGCTGCCGCTTATTACACAAACATAGAAGCAAGTGGCTCATTTCTAATGTTCTCTCATCATGTTGCTGGAATTGGTAGTTTGTGATGCGAAAGTTGTGTCCCCATGATACCATTGGCAGGGGAGCAGCCATTAGATAAGCTGATTGCCCAAACATTAGTATAATTAGGCAGATGGGTATAGATCCAAGCAGTCAAACCTGGTTCTCATGGGTTAAAAAGATGCCTACTGGGTCCAAGCCAGGGCTCCACAGTGCCTGGTCCCACAGGTAGTCCAGTCACCCTCTGGTGGTCCAGTCAGACCCTGATTTGTCTGTCAGCATGTCAGTTGTTTGGTGTATTCCACTTCTAAAGAATGCTTTAAATGCTAAAACCTCATGGAGTCTGCTAACCCTTTACTTTCAGAATTGTAAATCCAAAATGACAATGACCACCATTACACTGTGTATACTTCCCTGATGAGTAATCTGATCCTTCCCAATGACTGGATAGACAAATATCAGCCAACCTTGACTAGACTGACTTTAGCCAAATTTGTCATTGTTTTGGTTGTTCTCTCCAAGTCTGTGCCTAAATTTATTAATTTGGCTTACTTTTTACTTGTATGAATTTTGTCAAGAGGTCCTAGTAACATGATACAGTAAGACCCAAAAAAAGAGAAAAAAAAATTTTCTTTGTTTTGGGTGTTTGTCAGTTACCTGCTAAAAAAAAAAAATATATAAATGTCAGTCAGTTGCAAGTAGGGTAATCTTAAACTGAGATACAGTGCCAAGATCTCTTAAATGTACTTGTAACAATATTGTCTCCATTACATTACATTACATGTATTACGGACATTCAGGTTTGATGAATGAACTTCAAATTGCTTTGACAAAATGGGAAAAAAAATGCTTTCGCTGTACATTAACTCAGCCAGTGAATGGCAGTGTACTGTAGGTGTAAACGAAGCGGCTTTTTTAGCTCTTATTATTACACTGTGCTATTAAACTATTGTAATTCATTAGCCAGTAATGCGATCAGAACATTCATAATCCTGCCGTGATTTACTTGTGCAAATTATACTTGAGCAGTTCACTAATGTAATCTTTTGGCTGCTGGGATTTAGAACAACTCTTCTTCAAGTCTGATTTGCAAAGCACTTAAGAGAAAAAAGGACAATATCTCAGAAAAATGAGGTTTGTGAGAATTCACCAAGTGACATTTATATTGAAACATGATGAAAGTTCATGATATTTGTATATAAACAAGCCAGTTATAATGTTTGTATTCATTAATTCATAATTGTAATTCATAATGAATTACAATTTTCCTAGTGCAATCTCTTTAAGAAAAAGTGAATTTGACCCTGCAGGGTCTGTTTGCATCTTGCAGGACTTTACGTTGTTTAGTCGGCTGCTCATGCAGTGGACAAGTCTAATCTGAAGATTTGATTATAAAATGTTAAATGAAACATGCAACAGTAATTTCTTAAAGGAGACATAAAGCCAAAAAATAAAAAAACAAGTGTTAAAATACTTACCTTATACTGAGCCGATTGATTACAGTCACAGCATGAGCTGTGCTGTAATTAGCCTGTTCCTGATGCTTCTTCTCAGTGCTCATGCTGACTGAGAAGCTAGCGTGCAGCTCCTTCGATGATTCACCGGTTTCATACATCAGCACGCTCATTGCGGGGAGCATTCTCATTGGCCCCCACAGTGAACGTGATAATGTTTAACCCATTTTTCACCCGAGGTGAAACATGGTAGGAGGAGCTTCGCACTAGCTTCTCAGTCAGCCAGCGCAGTGAAGGAAGCATCTACTGCCGGCTAATTACAGCACAGCTCATGCTGTGACTGTAATCAATCGGCTTTGTATAAGGTAAGTATTTTAACAGTCTTTTTTTTTATTTTTATTTTTTTAATTTTTGGCTTTAGTTCTCCTTTCAATGGAATTTTCTAAAATGTATGTAATATTTGAAAACCATATCCCTTTAAAAAATGAATAACTGGGTTTAAACATGTGTTGTAGTCAAATTAATTCAGAGGCAATAGTGCCCATTTCAACTCCTCATTTCCAATGTCTGCCCTAGGCTGTGTGTCAAGAACAAAGATGAGGAGCCAAGTTATTTTATAATGGCAACTGTACTGTAACTTCTCATATATTGAGGTGTTTGCTGTTAGCTTGTATATTAGACATGGTGTAGAATTGATTATTTACTTTGACTAGCTGATCTATAAATGTATTTGTCAATGTGTTTTATTAACATATACAAAGTCTTTATATTAACATATACCCTCTGTACACCACAATCTTTCTGCAAAAGCTTCTCTTTTATTCCAACACACTCACTGAATTATTGGATGTCTATTACAGCATGTTTGGGAAGTATTTACTCCACCCAACGATGAATATAAATACATTTTTACACTTGTTAAGCTAATTCTTTCATTAAACTTCACACATTACATCCTTTAGGTCTTCTACTAGCAGCATAGGTGATCTTTACATGTTTTTCATATGTTACTTCAATGGCTGTTTCACCAGCAAAAGTTCTACACCTATTGGCACTATGGTTACACCGAAGTTCTACACCTATTAGCAGTATGGCTACTCAGGGCGATGGTCTTTTCACCCCAGGAAAACCAACTCAAATTCAAATAGATACATAGTATATTTATAGATAGTGTGCTCCTTTTACTCTGTAAAACAGTCAACTTCTAGTCTAGGCTAATGTGAATATTATGACTCTGGCTTGTGATCCTTTATAGGAATTTCTGGCAGACTCGCCTTAGCAACTCCCCAACTCTTCCCAGATTTAGTAATAATGATATAACCAAAGGAAGTGTGCATTGTAGATAAAATGTTTTCATTCACAGAACATACACTGAAAAGAGAAAGTAATCTAAGTCTGTAGCTCCTCAAGTCGGTGCAGTCCATGCAGAGTTTGCACAGAGGCATTAGACTGATATACTGTAAGAGATTTCTGGCAGACTTTTATATGTATGTGTATTTTTGTGTATAAAGCACCACAAGGTTACTTAGCACTGTACAATCCAACAATACAGTTATAATACAGACAAGGGAAGTGCGTAACTAAGAACAACTGAAGTAAATTACAAGAATATAATCAAGAAAATACATCACTTTAAGTGCCAGGCCATGATTGAAACAAGAGGATGGAGGTCCCTGCCCCTTAGAGCTTACAATCTAAATAGGAGGAAAACTTGCATAAACAGGTAGTAGGGTAACAGGTGCAGTAGCATAAAGTAACAGTTTATTAGGCTATAGGTGCCATTTAAATAAGAAAATAAATTTTAAAATATAAATTTTGAATAAATGGTTGCATAAATATAAAATATAGACATTAAAGCCAGTGCTAGTTGCACCGCTTTGAGTGTTTGCCCACTTTCCTTTGCAGTGCAGCTGTCTGCTACTTGTCAACAGAATGTGATTCTGATGAGTCTCTTTATACATAGGCCTTGGAGAGAAAGTGGCTACATCTGCTTTCAGATCTCAAGCAAACCTGATGGGATGGAAATGGAATCCATACTAGCAAACTTCTACATTTTTCTCTATGATACAGCTGTCCAGTACTCTGTGTTAGTCGCTGTTATTCTTAGAAAAGCCTTGACTGTCATTTAAAATTTTTTTTTTTTTTTTTAGCAAGAATAGCATTGCTGATGAAGGAACTCTTTGCACAGACAGCCTGGTTGAGTGCTGTTAAAATGTTCATTTTATATTAAATCTGGAATGGAGTCCCTGCTATACACAGAGCAAACTGCAAGTGCCCCCCACCCACCTGATATCTGTGTACATTGGCAACTCTTCATTTTTTTTAGTTCTGTGCCAAAGTCACTTGTGTTAGAGGGAAAATATGCCCTGTATTAATAACAGGAATGATCTTTTGTGAATATTTGTTTAATCCCTCGCTGTTGGTTGTTTGAGCATTTGTGTTCTGCCATTCCTGTATGCCCAAAGGATATGCGGGCTGTTCCCCACACTTCTACTTAAAATCCATATGTAAAGCTACATTTCCATAGAAATATTTCAGCCAGTTTTAAAAAGATGCTTAAAAAAATACCTTGATGATTTTTGCAGAAAGTTTATTATAGCTTTTATACTCGCACACAGAGCACAGCCAGTTTTCCAGTAAAGCTTTTAGCCTTTTTTTTTTCCTTTTGTGATCTGCAATCCTCTTGCTACCCCATGCAGGGATGATGAACAATTACGCTGTGTGCAGGGGTTGACAGTTTACCTGTGTAGCTTAAAAGTAGACAGTCTAATGGATACCCATTAATATGCTAATGAACCCTGACAGTGTTTCATACATCTTGTTTGATTTGGTTTGGGAATGTCATGTGATCTATTAAACTGTAAATGTCAATGAGGCAAACACACATGCTCTGAGAAGTCAATGCTCAGGACTGCAGCCTTTTTTAGCAGGGGGCGAAACTGAAATGCTTCAAAGACTGCCATGTGCTTGCTAATATACTGTATGCAGAAGAAACATAAATAATCAAGTAGGTGGCTTGGAAGGGAAATACTGTGGGCTTATTGTGTTGCTGGTATCTCTGCTAAATGAACAAATGTGATTTATTTGGAGACGTTAGTTCTAATAAAGTGCTTTGTGTGTTGACTGGAAGCTGGCATCACAGAGGCTTTGAACATCACAACTCTACAATGCTGGTTGTTTGATGTATCTAGAAAGTAAGCCCTCATGGTAAAAGAAGTATTGTGGGCTAATTAAATGAAGATGGAACCTTCTTGGTTTAAATGCTAGACACAAACCAAACTCGGCCAATCACCCAAGGAATGAAATGTCTGTTGGGAAGTATGGTAGTGATAAAATAAAGATATCAGTATGTGTATGAATGGGCAGAGGCTGAAACAAGTAAATCAGAAGTGATAACCTTTAACTTGATAACTAAGTAGAAGTTACAAGCGAGACTGCTCAGTTCTCATTGATGTGCCTGACAGAGTCCGACCCGAGAACCCTCATAAGGTTGCACAGTTTGAATTTGGTACTTTTTTTCTTAACTGTGGCCATATACAGTATTGCTAAATGTAGTTTACTTTACTCACTGTGACAAAAAGATACTGTAGCATAGAAGCAGAAGAAAGATAGATATATATCTATAGATAGATAGATAGCTATATATATCTATAGATATAGATATACAGTATATAAAAAGGCAGCATGCAATTGTGCACTGTGTGGAACACAGTAATAAAACAGCCATGCAATGAACCTTATTGGCTAGTATTGTAGTCAGACAGTATAGGCATGAGAAGCAAACAGCCGTCTTTCCTGTGTCTGCCAAGGGAAGTGGAAGCCAAAATGGATTTTTAGCAGCCAGAAACCTATTTCAGAATTCCATACCTTTTTATTACATCATGTCTTAATAGACTCTACAAGCATATGGCTCTAAATATACATCTTGGCCCATCGTGTGTGTAAAAAAAACCCCCAAAAACTGGAAAGCTAATGCATACCAACACTTTTTTTCTTTTTCTTTAAATAAAGTAGTTCCAAGGTCATCCGTCAAGGCATTACTACACTAGCTATGTTTTGAGATTCTTTCTTTTGTTTTAAGGATTTTACCATCTAATGGAGTAACTTTTTAAAAATTTGCCATGGATATATGAATTGTAGCAACGTTTAGATCTATCTACGTTTTCCTGACATTTTTTTCCCATTGCGATAGCACATGACGCTCTCCTACAAAGGTTGATGAATGACCTATTGACTGTCTCAAATCTGCTTTTCCTTAGAAAGTAGCAGCGTTAAAATGCAACTTGTGCCATGCAGAGAGTTTACAGTGATGTGCATGGGTAGAAAACTTTTAGCATTGCAAAGTACAGAATCGTCCAGGTTCTTCACTGATAATTCAGATTTGCACTTTCTTTCTGCTAAAATTAGTATACGCTCCTGCACTGGTCATTTTTATTCAATCCAGTTTAAATTGTAATGTCTTGTTTTTTTACTTGAGTTGGGATTAAATTTGGAACTAATCTATCGGGTGTCATTTGTTCTCAAGTCATGACCAAGTAATATTGTAAGTACATACAACAACATTTTTTAACTTTTTTTTTATTTTTTAAGTAGTTATGTAGTTTATTAGAATTTTATAGGTAAAAATTGTTTTATCATAAAAATGGATTTGGCGGTTGCAAGGGTGTTACAAAATGATTTGGTGGATACAAAGTGCTGTTTTTTTTTTTGCCAATAAATATATTTGTGATTGCAGAATGGGAAGAAGTTGGACACAAATTAATTCTCTATAGGAAAAAGCCTTGCTTTGTCACAAAATGGCCTTGTGCAAAATATTTATTTATTTTTTTTTAATGAAACAAAGTAACATTTTGTAAAAAAAAAAAAACAAGACAAAATGTATTTGTTACAATAAACAGTATCGTGGTAACGTGGGCTTCTGCAATGCAAAACATATAGTCTGTCCTACTACTGTAAATAGTTTTGTGGCACAAAATGTATTTAATGTGCAAAACTTTAGTCTGTTACACAGTTCACTAAAAAATCATTCTGTGTATATAAAAATATTGTGGTTCTGGCACTCCTTTCTGCACAGCAATGGATTTGTTGTTGTTTTGCTGCAATTCTAAAGGAAACTAAGCTTGTTTTTGTCTAGGGGTGATTAGGTGTGGAGGGAAGAAATACTGATCACCTTCATCACTCCACCACTGGCTGCTGCTTCATAATCACAGCAATGTTTTCTTCTGCTGCAGCGCCATGATCATCTTCTGGTTCATTTGCTTTCTCTTCAGCATTTCCAGGTTTTATATTTTTACTATGATTAGGCGCAAACTAGCGTGAAATGCGTTAGTGTTGCATGTTTTACCAATATGCTATGGGAGCTTTTTAATTGAACAAATAAAATAAATGTTTGTTTGTTTGTTTTTTTTAATCCAGCTGGAAGTGCTGGGACATTTTTTCCTGATTGCTGTTTGGATATTGGAGTCTATTGTGTTTGTTCAGGTCACACAGCTATACTTTGGATGTGAGTATAATACTGCTGGGCACGGATCTGTATGTTTTAGCAGGTGGTGGTGGTTGTTTTTTTTTTTAATCTGCGCATGCACAGAAGCAGTGTGAGCATGCACAGAAGCAGTGTGAGCATGCACAGAAGCAGTGTGAACATGCGCAGAGTAAAAAAAAACAAAAAACGCAACAATGTTGCAGAGGAAGTGAAGCGGATCATGGTGCTGCACCAGAAGGAAAAAACCATCAGCTCTATCTTGAAGCAGCACTCACCGATAGAGTGATGAAGGTGTTCAGTAAGTATTACCCCCACTCCCCGTTATGAATCACCTCTAGACAAAATTGATATTTGTTTTCCTTACTCTCACATTTTCACCACAATTCATTTATGTTTTAAATACAGAATTCAACAGATTTTTAAATGTGCTTAATTATAACCTTCAGATGCAATTACAGTGACTTTTGTAAAGGACACAACTGAGCTGTGTTATTATGGTCATACCTTTTTATAGAGCCAAAATAAAGCTCAGGATTAATGGGCTCACAAGAGTTACCACGAGTTTAAACTTGTGCAAAGTGTGTTGGATAAGTTCCCATAGTATTTGCTAAGAGCAAGATGTTGCAGTCTTATGGAAGTTTATAACTAATGCATCAGAAAAAGCAAGAAATATGAAAACTTCTGTAACCAAACAAAATAATGTGTAAAACAAAGTATTTCCTCCCTTATATGTTTGGATTTATATGAAGTAGAATACATGTAAAATAAATAGAACTTTTATACAGGTTTGTATATGTTCCCTTCAAAGGTTTCTGAGATCATGCATACTGAAATGATTTTCTGTTCATTAAATACATGGAAGGTACAGTGCAGCTGGCAGCACTTGCTCGTGTATAGGTCTGTGTGTATAGTAAAGCAGCTGTTTTCCATAAAAGTAACATTTTTACAGCTAAAGTGTCTGTAAGACATCAAAGTAAGAGCTTTAACATGTTTTTTTTTTTTTTGGGTTGAACTGGAGAAATGAGTGATAGTGAGATGCAATCTGTACTTTTCTAGTGTTAAAGTCATTTATTGCATTTTGCCCCAACCCAAGGAATTTCTGATCTGACCGGCTACTTCCTTGTTTGCATAAACCCTAACACTAGATTGGTCCAACTCTGCCCTTGTTCAAAACAGCCGGATTTGCATGGCAGCCAAAAAATCTCAAGGTATTAGTGGTCTTTTCCTAAAGTGAGAGAAAGAGAGGAAGTCTTATCTGAGAAGAGGAAGCGATTCTTGTGGTGAGGCACAAAGAGCTATTGACAATATGCAATAGAAAGGATTTCTGTAATATGAAGTCGTTCCTCCCCCCCCCACACACACACACACTCTTTACGTTCTTCAGTGAAATGTAAGTTCTGACTAGACCACCTGCTTTACTTGCTTGTGTCACTAATCCTCTAAATTTAAAAGAAATCATATATGACTTTTTCCCTAACAGGGCCATCATCAAAGAATTAAGGAGAAGGTCTTGTTTAATACATTGGGATTTTGGTGGGGTTTATGATTTTATTAAAACGTAATTAAATTTACTGTTTTTTTTTCTCTATGCAGCTGGGAAATGTGGTTTTTAGTTTCTTCAACCTTTAACATCTGGGGAACCTTTGAAATCCATACTTGTACTATACATACTAATATATACTTTTCAGTTGTGTATTAATATTGCCAATGTAATTCCCGGAATTAATGGTACTGATCTTAATCTAATAAATCTCATGTGTTTTGATTTATAGTCTCGTTTATTAAAAGGCAAAATGTCTTGCCGACTCTGCCGATGGGGGTCCTCGTTAGCTTGGCAAACCAGGGGCCCCAATTTTTCTGATACTGTTCCTGATCTTGAATGATTTTCACAAGCTCTGTTCATTGCCTCATTCCGTATATGAGAATTGTTTGCAAAGGGGTAACAACCCTGAAATGTTGGGTGATTGAATACAGCCTTAATCAGTCAGATAATATATAAATGGTGAAGCAGCCTGAGCATCTTCATAACTATTGGTCATGACAAGCTCCCATTAAAAGTTTTTCTGGAAGTGTTCTTTGGACACATTCTACCAATTCTGGGGTGTCTACCTTAGGCCACTTAATCCCTAGTGTATCTGAAAAAATCCTGGTGCATACAGCTATATATACACATATGTAATTCTCACACATTACAATATATGCGTTTGTAGACACAATAATTGTGCAATTGTAGTAGCATTAAAAATTAAAATAATAATTGAATAACTTTGAGTAGTTAAGATGGCTGATTATGAGCATGGCCTTAAAATCCACCTGTCACCTCAAAACTATTGCTAATTTAGGTTGTACTAATGAAATAAATGTTTTTGTAAATATAGATGTATTAAAAAAGGAACTTTATACAGCGTTTCTCTCTGTCATCTTCCCTGTCGGCCTGCCTTTTCTTTCCCAAATCTCAAAACTCTAATGCTACTTTAGGTTCTACTAATGAAATGTTTTAGTAAATATATATGAATTTTTAAAAAATGTACCTTTGTACAGCGTTTCTCTCTGTCATCTTCCCTGTCAGCCTGCTTTTTCTTTCCTGAATCTGGTGGGTGGGGCTAAATGATTGACATTATAGCTCCTCCAATCAGATCCCTTAAATCACTATC
>WMED01022890.1:0-11572 GCA_019650415.1 Pipa parva | reverse complement strand
AACATTTTCTAAAAGTAATGGCCTACTATTATACAAAAGCTGCAAGGGAGCCAACATTTTGGCCACAGCACTATATATTTTTTTCCAAATGTTTTTAAATGGCCTATAAATGTTCGAGATCACTGCAATATATTGTAGTAAAAATGTAAAGAGATAAGGATCTGAAAGAATATATATTTTAGTGCTTGATTTAATGAGCATGCCTTTAAACATGTATAATAAATTTTTAACTAATGAGAAAATATAGGAGAGACTTGACATCCAGAATCCACCAGGTGCACTGACTTCATTAACAGCCATGAATTGCATAGTGCTACTATGAAATCATCCACTAAGGTTCACATTCTGGCTTTAATTAGAACATTACATCTCAGAGCAAATTGTATAGAAGTGCATGAAACTAAATTGGTAATTGTTTAGAAAAAAAAAAACGGATTTATTTATTATGTTACTAATATGATATAAAGTGTTGCCAGAATGCTGTGGAATGTAAACAAGAAGCTGTACGTTCTTATTTGATTTGAATTGAGTGTTTTTGCAGTCTCTGTGCATAGATAGCGGGGTTATTTTTATTAGGCTTAAATAGCCACAAAAATGTATTTGTAGCAGCGTTCTCCTGATTCCTGATGATTATGCATGGGAGAATATAAAACTCCATAAAGATGTTTCCGTGACGTCAAATTAAACTGATGTCCCTACTGGACCATCATATTGTGGAACATAAAAATTCATAAAAATAAAGGCTTTAAAGTTGAACTAAAACTATGAAAATGTCAGTTTAATTCGTGTCCCTTACATTTTTAGCAGAGCCCTATAGGCGCCCTAGGCGCCCCCCGTACCACGCCATTAGGCAGAGTAGGCAAATGCTAGGGCGCCCCCCTAGGCAGGCGGCGCCCCTAGAGCCAGCACTGATTTTTAGTTTTTAAAAATGTTATTTTCAGTCAGTTATTATTTAAGGAGAACTATTGTTATAAAGTAAACTTACTTGATCAATCTAACAGCAGTATTTACTAAGATCGTTCGCTGTTTTTTAAAAAACTTTTTAAACTTTTTTTTTACCTATACATATACATACGTACAGTATATAGGCCTGGCTGAGGGTGGTGAAAACCCATTATTCCCTATGGAGATAGGGGCATAAAAAGTCCCTGGCGAAGATATCGGCGGTATCAGTATTGATATCAATATCGATATCAAAGGACTCAATTGACACTAATGTAACTTTTAGTGATATTAACACATCAATATTGCTAAATTATTTTAGACCTTTTATAAATGAGGGGAAAATAAAAATGTGGCGGAAAATAAAACTAAAAACATTTGGCGAAAAACAGGCGAAAGGGTCAAAATGACCTTAGTAAATATCCTGTGTGTACTGCTTCTAGATAAAGCTTTCATCTCATGATACATAGATTTTTTTTCATTCTGCACATGTACTTTGTGGCCAATGCAGCAAAATGAGCCGGGGTGCAGGAACTATGACACTTTACGTGTCAAAAACAGGGGTAGGAAGAGAACTGCAGTCGCAGTTTTCATCTCTCGATCCTGGGCTGTGGATCATGAGATGAGAGTTAATCTAGCAGCATTACACTTAGAGCAGGGGTTGGCAAAGTGTGGCTCGCGAGCCACATGCCACTCTTTAGCCTCCTTGTTGTGCCTTGGAGCACATCTCCATGACCTCAGACACGTCTTCTCATTGGACGTTGGCAGGTCATGTGATCGGGAGAGTGCACACCTATCCATTTGCAGCTCAAAAAAAAAATTTTGCCGCTGGAGGAGGGAGTAAAACGGCTCCCTCCACTTCTAAGTTTACTGACCCCTGATTTAAGGGGCACATTTACAAAAGTTGAATAGATTTTTCGACTAGTAAATGCAGTAGAAACAGCCTATATTTAACAATAACTCTGTTTTCTACTATTTACTAAATTGTTAAAGAGCCATTTTATCTTCCAAACGTTTTCTTCCCCCCCCCACCCCCTCAGGCTGGTGTAAATCCATCATTCATTCCCTGTGGAGTTGGTCCTGTCATTTAGCCTAGGTCCAAAATATTTCCCCATTGAAAAGAGACATGGATATGGATCTATAATGGAAGGAACCCTCATAGAAAAGCATTGCAAAGTCTCCCCCTGTTAATGATTTATTTCCCCATTGAAAAGAGACATGGCTATGGATCTGTAATTGAAGGAATTCTCATAGAAAAGCATTGCAAAGTGTCCCCCTGTTAACGATTTCTTTTGATGGGAAAACATTCTTTATCAATCCTTTCTAAATCAGGGGAATCGAAAAATACAGGGAGACAAAAATTGATAGCGAAAGGAGGTGAAATCAATCAATATGGTCGAATAGGTCTTAGTAAATATGCCTGTTTAGAGTACTGCTGCTAGATCGATCAGGTAAGTTTACTTTATAACAGTAATTCTTTATATATTTTATATTTCTTAACATTATTATATTGATAAAAGCCTTTAGAAAGTATCTACACTAAGGAAGGATCATTAAGTGTTCTTTGTAACAATGGTTGTTGAAAATGGTCATTGTTACATCATATGAACATAGGCGCCAGGGCACACCCTAATGGCAGCACTCAGGATGATGCACTGCATATAAAAATGCCAATGTGAACCTAGCCTTAAGATAGTTTTTGTTTAGGGGCACACCCTAATGAAATGGCCTGCGCACACCTATGCATATGAAACAGATGGAATTCACAACAATGTATTAGAGATTTTTGAGCAAGCCTTGTTCATTTCTAAGGGCTTTAATAAATATTTTCAAACATGGTCAATCAATTTGCCATCCATTCAAAATGATCATGGTTGAGGGCCATCCTATACACCAGCAGTTCTCAGCCTGGGGGTTGTGACCCAGTCGGGGGTCGAATGATGATTTTTCAGGGGTCACCTAAGACCATCGGAATCAATTTCTCAAACAGTGGATTCCCACAGCAAATCCGCTACCACGACAATGTTAAAGTCTTGACTGCGACAATATTCCCACATTCAAGTCACGACCACAACAATATCCCCAAATGATATGACGACTGCAACAGTAGCAGTCTATTGCAGCCAAAAACAACTAGTAGCAGTCTGTTGCAGCCAAAAACAACTAGTAGCAGTCTATTGCAGCCAAAAACAGCTAGTAGCAGTCTATTGCAGCCAAAAACAATTAGTAGCAGTCTATTGCAGCCAAAAACAATTAGTAGCAGTCTATTGCAGCCAAAAACAACTAGTAGCAGTCTATTGCAGCCAAAAACAACTAGTAGCAGTCTATTGCAACCAAAAACAACTAGTAGCAGTCTATTGCAACCAAAAACTTGTTATTGGGGTCACCAAATCATGGGGAATGGTAGTAAAGGGTCACGGTAATAAAAAGGTAGAGAACTACTGCTCTACACAGAGTGATTCATTTAAAGTGATCAAATCCGTTGATCTTTTATTGTAATAAAAATCATTCTATTAATCGTTACCCTAATACCCTTAAAATTGTTAATGCTAAGTTATAAAGGTTTCCCTGATAAACTGAACTGAAATATTCTACCGTGCTTAAAGAAACATACATTTGTTCAATCTGTTTTGTGTAATTATGATGTCCATTAACAATTTAATGTCCATTTCATATCCATAACAGCATCAAACACCAATGATATCTGTCATCACCCTCTTCACTTTCTTCAAAGCTAAAAACCCAAATTCTGTTTATTAAATGTTATGGATGAAGCCTTTAAAATCCACAACTAAGAGCCTCCTTGACTAAAGTGCAGATTCACCTGTCAAATTCACTTTGTTACAATTTGAGTCACATTGTTAAAATAGTCATGAATTCACTTCTTACTACTGACTAAGTGGAGAATATGCTTGTCAAACAGGCGGATAGTGGTGAAAGCTATTTGATGCGTAGGGTGACATAGTCAGTCAGACAGAAGTAGGATGAGAAGTCATGTAAAGTCAAGCAAATTTGTCAAGTGAAGAGCAGTGACATCAGTCTCACACTGTCCCACTAACTGTATTCTGTGAATATTCTATTTCTATGTCACCTTGTCCCTAGGTCATGTTGTCATTTAGTTGCAGTTACCATTGTCGCTTTTGAATGAATAGTCGCCTTACACAACACTGGAGCCTTGCCATCAACCCCTCAATTTGCCAGTCTGAAGTGGCAAAGTTCAAACAGGTGAATTTGGAGAGGTTCTCCTAGTACATTTGTACCTTTGCACCACTCCTCCACTACGTCAGTAGTAGAAG
The DNA here is from genome assembly GCA_019650415.1 of Pipa parva. Classification (NCBI taxonomy): domain Eukaryota; kingdom Metazoa; phylum Chordata; class Amphibia; order Anura; family Pipidae; genus Pipa; species Pipa parva. The sequence continues at coordinate 7,334 of WMED01022890.1, read as the reverse complement.
TATCTGTGCATGCAAAATAATGCAAAAAGCTCTGTAAGATTAGCCACCTGAACTGGTCACATATTTACCACTTTGCAGACTTTATCAATAAGCAAACATGGGGAAGTGGTGAATAGACACAAATTCATAGCTCTACATCACTATTATACGGACATTAGTCAATGAGGCTCCTAATCTTTTCTTACATCAGTCTTGTCCATTTCTGTGGTCAAGATAACCCATGCAGCAAAACCTCTCACCCACCTTCCCAGATCTTCAGGGAAATGGTAAAGAATCTAACATCGTATCCACTAATGAAAAACAGAGTTAATTTAATAAGCTCCTACTTATTCTCAGGTTATACAGACTTAGCAGATAAAAGAACACTATTTAATAATAATATTTAATGTACAATCCCTTTCTTAACATGTGGATAAAGGTGTGTTTTTGTTAATTGAAAGGACTGTGGTTAGAAGTGGTAATAAAAACAATACAATAGTAGTGATAAAAGTAACATGGATTAGAAGAGTGGTAATAGTGAGATACTGTTATTGCACCTTAAAATACCCTCTACTTTAGGAAGATAGTTTTCCAATTTTCTAGACCTGATACCAATAAAGCAGCATTTCTCAACCTACTTGATGCCACAACCCCCACGGTGAAGTCATCATGCCGGGCGTATCTCTGTGTGCATGGACTGCCTGGAGATAAATAGAGGAGCGACGTGTTCGTAAGGTCTTAGGCAACCCCTGTTAGAGTGTTGTTCGACCCCCAAAGGGGTTGCGACTCACAGGTCTAGAACCGCTGCTATAAAGCCATTTGCCAGGAGTGCATTTACAAATAATATTCAAAAATGGCCATGTCATATAGGAAAATGTCAGTTCACTAATACACTGTTCTACATTAAAGTTTAGTTATGGTGCAGTGCATGTACAGAAACATGATTCTTTGCACTCGCCTTATGTGTTGATTTCTTAGTAATCTTTCAGACTTTTTCTTGCTCATTGAGTGAAAAACACTTACAGTCAGTTAAAACATAACACTGGAGAAGTTTTAATTAGAGCAGTTAACATAGTTCCCAATTTCCCATGCAAGGGATGAGGAGAAACCATTGATTTGAGGGGAACATTCCTCCTCCAGCTGTAATTGTTCACAACATTCTTGACAGTTAAATATAACTCACATTCTCATGTCCTTTTAATGTAAACATTTACTATTTTAAGTGGTTTCCTAAATTAAACTTAAAACGAAATGCAGGTAAATTGTTGATGAAACCAGGTGAAAGATAGTGCCAGGCTATATTTTTTACCTTAAATAATGTAGTGTTTTGATACATCTTTCAAAGCATCTCGATTTCTTGGGTGTTATTAGACTAAGAATTCTTTTCTGCCTTGTTTATAAGGCACCATCAGCAGAGCTTGGGGAGAATGTGCAATTGTGGAATTGATAAAACATTTGATGGATATAGGATTTTTAGGGTGAGAGGAACCCTTGTCATTATACTTATTGAGATTCTTTGCCTGACTACTTAGCTTTATGCAATTACATCTCCGATTAGCAGCTTCTTTTCAGCTGTTTCTAGCAAAACTGGGATGAGGGTGGGTGGTTTTTCCACTCCTGATGTCACAGTAAGTTCTCCATTAATTGGAAAATAATGTAGTCTATTCAAACTATCCTGCACACATTTGTGAGTAGAAAAATGACCGCGTACCCTTTTCTTCTCAATGAGTATGAACCTTCAATGTTAATTGTAGCGTACAACTGGCAGAACTCCAAGGTTACTAAAGTCACCTTTATTATATCATGGGAATACCAACATGCAACATTTGTGGCATAACCTTGCCCTGCATCCAACCAACACAAACATAACATATAGCTCCCTCTAGTGCAGCGGTTCTCATCCTACCTTTAGCTGCACCTCCCCCCCCCCCCCCCGCAATGACATCATCAAGCTGAACGTAACTTTATGTGGGTGGACCACCTGTAGACTGATAGAGGAGCGGCATGTTCCAGCAGTCATAGGTGACCCCCGTGAAAGTGTCATTCGACCCCCAGGTTGAGAGCCGCTGCTCTAGTGGATCCTCACCACACATATCAAACAAATGTTTTAGGATATCAGACGATATTGGTTTTAGCTGGTCTTATATAATTGGTTTCTGAGGTAAAGCTAATTCATGCTGAGAAACTCACCAGGGTGATCATTTTATAAATGAAAGAAATCTAAAATGACATTCCATAGTATTTTTTTTCCTTCACTCAATCCGTAATACCAGCTAGACAGTCAGACTGGCACTGCAAAATACAAGGAAAACTCCTGGTGGGCCCAACAAACAGGCCAGGAGTTGTGGGGGCTGCAGAATCATGACAATTCAATGTATTTTTCCATCTTCAAATCATCTTCCATCTTCAAACATTTCTGGGGGGGGGGGGGTTGACTTGTACTTCCTCAGGTCTTAGTGGGCCCCCCTGGAGTTTTAAACTGCACTGAAAATAAAGATAAAAGGAGAAAGTAAAAACCCTTTTGCTTAGTGGGTGATCTTGTTTCCTGGTGAGCCCCTTATCTCCTGTTTCCTGCAGGCCCAGTTACAGCTGCCACTGTTGAGACCACCATAGTTCCACTCCTCCTGACAGTTGCTCACTGCTATAATGCAAGTCCCACCAATCAGGATTCAAAGAAAAATGTGCACAGATAAATTATTTACTGTTTAGCAAGTTTACCATGGCATTTTGACAAGCACTCTTAGTGAATGCATCGGTTCGCATATAGCTTTCAAACAGTATGATCAGATAGCCTTGATGTTAACTAGAGTGAGTGAGAGTTCCTTTTTTTTCTTAGTGCGATTTCGCTTCATTTGCATAAACACTTAACATGGCTTAAAATGCAGGGCCATGTACATTGTGTAAAATTCAGCACACAAGAAGGAGAGAAAGATGGACTGTTGTCCAGTTTAAACTCTGCCTGTGAAATGACACATTACCACATTCCTTTAATTTTTGACAAGTGAAAAGGCAAATAAGAAGGGTAAAGTCATCCCTGCGCTTGCTCTTGTGTTGCAGCCCATGTTTATAAAGTGAACTGGTACTATATATTTATTTACATGGGAAGTGAGACACGTTCTTGTTAAATTCCTCATAGCCTAGCATAACCTTTACAGCAGATGCTGTAGCGAGTCCCTTGAATTTTTTTTTTTTTTTTGCGCACTATGATGAAATCTGACCTGAAGTTGCAGATGTTAAAAAGAAGAATAAAATGCACTGTTTAAAATATCGCAAGTGTTCATGCAAATGTGACAGCAAGTTTTCACAGACATGCAGCCAAACGTTTGTACACAGGCAAAGTTCAACCCCCTGCTTTCTTTTACCCCTACAGTACTTTTCAACCATCATACCCATATTTATAATTATGTGTTTTGTTATTTATTCATTTTGTAGGAGTGCTAATGTGCCTGTAAACTGCAGGATTGAGTTACCATAGAATAAGTCCATATGGACAGCGTTAAACATCAATCTTCAAGCACTGGAAACCTGTGCTGCAAGTGTCCTAATCATTATAGTCTCCATCTCTAGTTATGCGGTGTGATTCTGAAGCCACTTATATGACTATCCATTTCTGGCGACAATAGTTCATTGCGTTTCTCTATTGAGTGTTATGTAGGATTTTCAGATTGTGAGTCATAAAATTCTTTTATTCCCTGAAGGATTTCCTGTGCTTCTCTAGAGTTCCTTTGCCTTTGTAGTTTTAGCCTGGCTCCTTGAGGCAGTTACTGTATTGTGTAAATGGATGGTTTTTTTTTTGAGGTCTGCATTTAAAATACCTGGGGAGAGAGGTCAAAGATTGACTCCTGTTTTTCAAGGAAATTGATATCTTTCGCTTCAGCTGAAGTAATTTCATTCAGAAATGTTCTTAAACTTTCTAACCTTTTCATTTTGTGCCCTGGCTATATTGCTTTGTGGATCTCATGCGTTCCTTTGGTTATGTTTGTGTCTAATCCTATGAATCACCCCTATGGTTCACTGTTAGTTTGTAGTTTGCAGGAACTATCCCATCAGGTTTTCATCACTCATTTGATGTAGGGAAAGTGGGATAGAATTTCACATATATTGGACCATTTAGCCATTCATAAGGAATGCCATTGGATATCCTTTTACCTTCTTTGTGTTTAAAATGAGGTGAGTTCCAGGTTACAAGTAAATACCAGAAAACTCCTGTATCCTTATTTAAAATGTCTAGTCAATTGAAGGTGATGTCTTGTGACATGTGAGCTTCAGAAATTTCAGTACTGATTAGTATCTCCGGGGAAGTTACCCCCACCCATAGAATGTCTGTGCTTTTGATATTACAGAGCTTTACAAATATATCTTATTAAAGAGCCAGTAGACTCAATTTGCTTCAACATTGTGGAAGCTTTATTTTTTTTTTGAATTGTTGCAATTTGTTATTTTTAAACTTTATAATAGTAACATGCAATTAGCTCTACACTCCTCCATTTTTAAAAATCCGCTGACAAACGTGAAGCACAAATACAGTATTACACACTACATGGAGGGGAAAAATGTTTATATATATATATTTATATATATATATATTTATATATATAGTGCTTTTTTCTGTAAAAAAAAATATTTTCCGGTACACATTAATTAATTTCTCATTATTCCTAATGCATTTCTTTGTAACCCCAACATTAATTAATTAAAGACTGTCAGATATTTTCCGGTACGCCGTACCGGCGCGTACCATCACAAAAAAGGCCCTGTATATATAATATGTATATATATATATATATATATATATATAGCCTCGTGTAAACATAGGGTGCATCTTCCAGTTGTTTGCTCCTAATAGTATAAATTCTACAAGACTGTTTTGCATGGCTGGGTTGAGTTCTATACTTGTCAGCGTTCTGCCATTTTAACCATGGACATTGTTGTTGACCATGCATCAGTTTAGGTTGGCAATTAATTTTCCCATGGGGCCACATGAGAAACTGGAATGGTGTTAGAGGGCCAGAGTAATATACTTAACTTGCCTGCACCTATGGCAATTGGCCACGCCCCCATTTTCACAGGCTCATGCGGACCAGTCAAAGATAGTTAGATTGTCGGATGTGGCTCACAGGCTGTAGAATGCCCAGGTCTGCTAAACCACAGCACTTATCAGAAGGGCCCAATCTTTTAATGATAACCCTGCTTCTTTTGAAGAAACCCTAACCATTTCGAGTAAAAAATAAAATTGGTATTTCCCTGGGAATTTTTTTTCATCGGAAAAAATTCTATAGGTGTCTTTTTGGAAAGATACAGTTTATAAAATGATTATAAAGACTCAGGGGGTTATTCACTAAGGTGCTAATTTGACTGTCGAAATCGCAGAGGATTCCCATAGTAAATCTGCTACAATTTCCCAATTGTAAAGTCGCAACAATTTTTTTAAAGTTAAGATTGCGACAATTTTCCCATAATAAAGTCACGACGGCGACAATATTCTTATTATAAAGATGCAACTGCGACAATAGCAGCCTATTGCGACTGTCTTTATCTGGCGAATTCGCACCTATACGCAACAATTTGGACTTTATTGAATAACCCCCAAACAGCTTTTGTTATATTTTTAACATTTTTAATATATTTTTCTAACCAAAATAAAATTGCTAACATTGAGCAGAGAAAATCACCACTGAAAAAATGCGTTAAAATATACCTTAAATTGTTCCTGGGTGTGTGTGTAATGATTGTTTCCCTTAGACCACTACTTTGTGTCTGAGTGCTGATAAAAGAAACATTTTACTTGCAGAATGTGTACATACAGACAGTCCTAATCTTTGGAATGTTGAACACATGTTATCATTGCATAATCTATATCCATATGTTGTTTACAATAAACTGAAATGTTAGACCCCTGGGAAAGCAACCAGATACCAGCACACTACACCCTTTTTCTGTGTTGGATTTGAAGTTCCATAAAAACACTTTTTATTGTTCAGCTGTAGAACAGCAATTCTAATGTGTTTATACATTTTCTGTTGGTAAATTCACATCTTTTCATGCATGGTTATTCAATCTGCACGACTCTAATGTTGCTAGAATGTCTATAAAAATCAGAAATGACCATTAACACTTACAGATTATAGTTTCAAAGTGAAACATAAAAAGGCAACCTGAAAATGTGCATTTTATTTAATGTTAACCGTTTGAAAAATACTGTCACTTTATTTTCTAGAAATCCTCAGGTAAACTGAAATGTCTAGGACCTTTCCTTATCTGCAAAATATTTTCTGTTGTTAAAATGACTCGCTTACTCTACCTAGATGATAGAGTTCATTGAATCAGTACTCATGGAAGCCAAATATGCATGAAAATGGTGATCACCTCAAAAGTATTCTAACACACAGTGCAATGATTGGTCACACTGCTCAAAAATAACCAAAATGGCTGACCAGGATGTAATTTATAAGTCTAATTTAAGGCCTCAATGGCTGCTATTCTAACTAGACTGGATGCAATCTTTTAAGGAACTGTTGGCTTCTTGAGAGCTGTTTTTTATGATTTTTTTAAGGGGATGCTGTTTTTTTATCAATGGATATGCATAAAATCCTTGCTTTGGTATCCATTTTTGTAACAATGGCTGCCATTAGAAATAATAACCCCTTCACAAACTGAGAAATGTAACCCCACTAATATTCAAGTTAATTATGACATACTGCACTTATAATGTTCTTACACTGAAGGATCAAAATGATTCCCTGGATCAAGATCCCACCTTCAGATATCCAGTACCCATAACTTGTAATGTTCTTACACTCAAGGATCAGTATACGTAATTCCCTGGATCAAGATCCCCCGTCCAGTTATCCAGTACCCATAACTTATAATGTTCCTACACTGAAGGATCAGAATAATTCCCTGGATCAAGGTCCCACCTTCAGTTATCCAGTACCCATAACTTGTAATGTTGTTACACTGAAGGATCAGAATAATTACCTGGATCAAGATCCCACCTTCAGTTATCCAGTACCCATAACTTGTAATGTTCCTACACTGAAGGATCAGAATAATTCCCTGAATCAAGGTTCCACCTTCAGTTATCCAGTACCCATAACTTGTAATGTTCTCACACTGAAGGATCAGAGTAATTGCCTGTATCAAGATCTCCACCTTCAGTTATCCAGTACCCATAACTTATAATGTTCCTACACTGAAGGATCAGAATAAATCCCTGTATCAAGGTCCCACCTTCAGTTATCCAGTACCCATAACTTGTAATGTTCTTGCGCTGAAGGATCAGAATAATTCCCTGTATCAAGATCCCTCCTCCAGTTATCCATTACCCATAACTTGTAATGTTCTTACACTGAAGG
>WMED01022888.1:0-11572 GCA_019650415.1 Pipa parva | reverse complement strand
TTTACTTTATCTTTATACATTTTTTATTTGGTAATGCACTATAGTGCGAATCTGTCTTGCTCTTTCTCCTACAGAGTTATATTTCTTTGAATGAAGAGAATTGTGAAAAAGCCTTGACTGAGAAAGCTGCATATTGTGGGACATTTGCTTCACCATTTTGATTTACTGTTTATATATTGTTTGCGCTGTATCACTACTTTTGTTTTTTCTGGCATAATCCATGATTTCCTGTGCAAATACTGAAGGGGTTATTCACTAAGGTGCGAATTCGACTGTCAAATTCTCAAACAGTGGATTCCCATAGCAAATCCGCAACAATTCCCCCATTGTAAAGTTGCTACAATTTTTTTATGTTAAGATTGTGACAATTTTCCCTTGATAAATTCATGACTGCAACAATATTCTCATTATAAAAACGTGACTGCGACAGTAGCAGCCTATTGCGACTGTCTTTATCTAGCAAATTCACACCTATACGTAACAATTCGGACTTTAGTTAATAACCCCCTCAATTGCAGAGAAAATGGTAAAAATGTAGAAAAAAAAAAGATGTTAGAATAGGCACTTTTTTGTTATTTTCATATTTGTCATTAATATTTTTGCAGAAATGGGCAACAATGAAACACAGAACCAAGTGAAAGGGGTGAAGGTAGGAATTTGCTGCTAGTTCAGGGCATGACTGTGGAACACATAGCAGAACTTAGCAACGACTTTCACATCTCTGGAGATTTTCATAAAGTGGCATCAGTGAAAAATGTTTATTGTTCTGTCAAGGAAAAATATATAGTTTGTATTGACAGACATGAAGTGCTTCATTTAGTGACTTCTAAAATCTATGTACAGTATGTGCAGCTAGGAGCAGAAACATTAGGGTTTGGATTGTCACAGGCTAATAAGGGGGATATTTACTAAGATTATTCAATCCTTTTCACCGGTTTTTGATTTTTTTTTTTTTTATCATCACGTTTTCCTTTACCCCTAATTTATGTAGAATCAAAAATAATTTATTCATATCATTACATCGACATTCATCGACATCGATAAATATCAATGTGTCAACACCACTACAATTTAAATTACCGTCAATGGTGACCTTTTTGGATCAATATCGATATCTACAATTTTTTCCTCCAGAGACTTACATCAATTTTAGCGCTCCATTTCCATAAGGAATAATGGGTTTTTGCCACTTTCAACCAGGCAAAGTAGTATAAGTAAAAAAAAAATAAAAAAAGCTGGAAAGGGCTTAAGAAATGTCTATATCGCCAATATCGACCTACCAGGGAAAAGTTACTCCCTTTTAATAAATCAGTGTTAGGAGAAAACATAGCTTTTGCAGCCTGTCCCACATTCCTTCACCTGAAGCATATGGGTTAAAAGGAAAATGATTGCATAATATTACTTTGACATTTTGTTTGTGTTATTATAACCTAATTGTTAGTACTCAGTGATAAAAACACAGACATTGTAATTTACTGCTTTCTGGAATTGACCCAACATCCGAGTGAATTTCAAATTAACAGCGCACAAATGTAATACATGGATACCAAACTGCCTGCCCCAGTCTTCACAGGCTGTCACTAGCACAATTCACATTCAGTCAGTAGTTAGCAGTAGGTTTTGGGAAATGTAGGTCACACTGACTCAATGAATGATCTTTAGTTTGACAACTCTTGACTGTACAGGGTAACTGAAGTCCACCAATAGTAATACCCTTTTTGCCTTCAACATTTAACCTGGCGGTAGCCCTAGAGGAATAGATTCTGTGCCAGTACAGCGTTGAAAACATAACTATTTTAATGCTATACTAGTGGAATCAGGAGTTCAGTAATTAAACACAGAAAAAAATGACTGTGAGGAAACTGTATATAAAAAGACAATCGTTTTATTTATTACTGAAAACAATTAATTATGTTTAGGCTTATCGATGAGTTTAGAAAAAAATAATTAATGATGTACTATTTTTCTAGTCACTTCTGTACCAGCCTAGGGTAGTAAGCACATTTTAGCTATAATTAAAGGGCTAAAAATCATTAAACTAAAGTTTACCCTAAATCCATTTTAGCAAGGATGCCTCCTCTTGCCCTCTTTTCTACCATGCCCTCTTTTCTACCATGCCCTCCTTCTCTGAATCTATGGGACCATGTAGTGATATCAAAATATCAGAGACTACACGTCTAGATATGTTCAGCCAACTCAGTGCAGTATACATGTGTAGTATGCTGGTAAATTTCATATTTCTCACATGTTCAATTGTACCAGTACTACTGTTTATAGTTAGCATAGCTAAGCAGTGTGGTTTAGCTCCCCCTGTTGATACATTGAGAGATAATGTATGTAGAATGTTCTAGAAGCTTTTGCACCTTTCCATAGACTGCCCAGAGATAGGTCAGCCAATCAGAGTCTATATGGGAGTTTACTTAAGCAAGTGCTTTTTGTGTGTCTGGCCCTCTGCCTGCTGCCATGTGTGGGTTGTAGGAGCAACTCTTCACCTCCACCTTCCTGGTGGAGGGACACCACAGGGAAACTAAATGATAGAGAGTACCTTAAGCTTACCTTAGGGAGTGAGAGTGACAGGGTAGGGATTATTTATCTGGGTAGCTCAACACCTCAACAGGAGAGTAGTGGCCTAGCGGGCCAATGCATGTCCTCTGAGAATTGAGGCTGCACAGCATAGGGATGCTGCAGGACAGGCCTGGGGATCAGGGGGGAGCCCTCTCTCTCTGGAATCCCTCTCCAGGAAGTGGGGTCGTCCTGGAATCCTCTAGCTAACATGCTGCTGCCTATAGTGTGGGGTTGTGGATGGAGTGGTAGCTATGTCAAGTTGATGATGTCTCTATACTTGGTTGCAAATTATATATTGTACATATATAAGGTCTGTGGTTATAGGTGATTGTATGGATCTGCATTCACCTCCATCCTATAGTGATTGTATATATCTGCATTCATTCTGAGTCATTCATATAGGTGTGAGATATGAATGTGATGTAACGTAACTCTGATTATGTGAACTACAACTCCCTGCTACAATTATTAAGTAATTAATACTCTGCTGCTGTTTTATAAATAAATGATTATCCTTTGTTTGAGAGAACCACTGGCACCCTGTTTATTATCTGTTGCACCATATTAATTAATCTATTGCTAATTACATTTTTATCTCACTCCAATTAGTAAGCGGGGCCTGCTTCCCTGAGGGGACTGTGTTTAACCAGGTTCATGTGCTTAAAGGGGAAGTACACGGTAAATGTAGTTTAGCAACAGTTCTTAGTAAATACCGGTTAGCATACCGTTACACATGACCACACTTAGATCATGTATCCAGTAGCAAAGGATGTGAAAAACATACGGAAGGAAACATGAAACTTTACTAAGTGCAAAGTGCAAAGGGTAAATGGGAGGGTGGCCAAACCTTTTCTGTATTTATATTTCTTAGGTCCTCTAACAAAAGTGTAGGCATCGGTGCTAATAAAAGAATGTTAGTTAATCTAGAGATGAGCAAACCAAAGAGAAAATGAGGTATGGTACCTCCAGAGCCAATTCCTGTTGTGACTTACATATAAACACTGCTACAAAGGCACATGTCTTGTACAGGCTATGTAACAAACATTACTTTTTAAAACAAGTAGCAGAGAATTTATTTTCAGCATAGTAGTTAAACAGAACATGTGTACTTTACATATAAAGTTATGCTGAGGAAATCTATGTTTACTCTATGGGTGAAATTTTCTCTGGTTGAAAAGTATTTTTTTCCCCTTTAGCTTTAGTCACTTTCACCCAATGTTTGAAGCCACAACCTTCCTGCACCCACCCAGTAATAAATATTTAAGGAAGGAGCAACATATCTTGTTTTGTGTATGTATGCATGTGATATGTTTTTGTTGTTGTTTTTTTTACAACACTAGTAGTAAGCATGGTCTATAGAAGAATGTATCCATATAAATTACATCTCATACAATGAATAATATCATTCAGTATAAGACTGCACTTATTTGCAAGAGTTTCATATCTCTTAGATTGTAAGCCCCTGTGGACTTGACCCTTTGGCATTTTTACTAAAGTCAAAAACCTCATTATCTCTGTTTTCAACAGTTATTGCCATTATTTTGGAGAATTTGGGTTATTTTTCTGTTAGCTATTTATCAAGCTGCGATGTTTATGTTATCCCGGCAAAGTATGTGGTAAATTTAACGATATCGCTTAACGCTCTATAGAATTCATGGATTTAACTGTAAATTTAAATGTAAAAGTTAACTTTTCAATATCGATATCCGTATGTATATCAGTTATCTATGCCATTTCAACAAACATAACTTAGGAACTGAAATCACACTCGGTGCCCACTGAAAATAATGAATAACGCCACCCAGAGAGTGGCGAAATGTAATGTTGCTGAAATTGACTGAAAAAAACAAACACCTACTTTAGTAAATGTCGTGATAAAATTATTGGAACAAAGATCCATCGTTATATTTTGGTGATATTGATATTCAGCAGTAACAAATGCTGGAAACCTAAAAAAGGTGCTTAGTAAATAGGAGAAGAGGTCAATATCGGTAAAAAAACCCACCTTTTTCTGTTCAATTTAGTAAATATGCCCCAACTTAGTATGTTTTCAGATTATATGTTCATCACTGTAAAACAGTGATGTTCAACCTTTTTCTGCCTGGACGGCCATATAAATCAACAGCCGGTGCCAACTAATGGAACGAATATGAGTTCCAACACATAATGAGCCCGGAAGTAAGGGTCTTAAGGGTCTTAACAATGCGGGGAAGTGTTCCACCCAATTGTGAGTTACTGCTAACAGCGTATCAATGAACTGGCATCATGTTTAGTAATAAGCTGAACAGGTCCTCCCAATTGTTGCCGCTTTCCTGCACTGTGGGCAGAAGCTTCAAGGGCCGGATAGCACCGTGTCGCGGGCCGGATATGGCCAGCATGCCATAGGTTGGGCATCACTGCTGTAAAATATGTTAGCAATGTATAAATAAAAGAGTTATCATTTTACACTATGTAAATAATTAAAAATTAAAAGATACTAATTTTCTTTTGTGGGAGATAAATCATTTACTTTTCAGCATTGTTCTGTAAACACTGTAGAATACAAGTTACTCTAATGGGTCCCAGTAGTTTCATTTTGTCTAGCAAGTGAAACTTTTTGCATCACTGAGCAAAGGTATACACCTTTCAAGTCCTTACTAACCTCAGTTACTAAATGGTTGTATTATGTATTTTTCCTCAGTCTCTTCCTAAAGACTTGAAATCTAGATGAGCAGGACCCATGATGCATTACGTCTCCCTGTTCTACAATGATTTATAAATACTTTCTGATAATCTTAAAGGACATTGACTATCCCCTTGAATTCTCCAAGATCATGAAATATGTCTGCTTGCGGTGTACAAATGCCACTTAATATCTGCACTCTTATCACACCCATTTTACTGTTGAAATTGGAACAAGGTATTTGTGTATTTCAGTCACCCTCAGACTTGACTGGTGCTTCAATGTCCTTGTGTTAGCCCTGAATGTAAATGTCCTTGGAATTCACTTATCAAAATCTCTGGTAAAAACAGATTAAAAAGAAAATCTGAAGGAACAGATTCTTTATATTCTCTGTACAGTTTTAAGACCGATTCTAATAAATGGTACCCGTACTTGTTCCCACCTGCTAGTCTGTCCTTTGTGTGGCTAATTATGTAGAAACAAAAAAACAAAATTTCTCATATGTGAAATCTGGTTAATAGTTTACTGGCTCCAAATCACACCCTACTCCAAATGAGCACGTTTTATGGCAACGATAACATAATTTCTCCTGGATTAATATGGTAAATTAAAAGGGTTATGTATTTGTAAGGAATGACAACAGAAAGGTGGTTATTGATGATAAGGGCTATAGAATTCTAAGCAGCAAAGAAATGCTTGATGTGGCTTTAGAAATACAAGGCATATTTAAAAGGGGAGGCATTCACATATTTATTTAGGTATTTCCTACAATTTCCTTTTAAATGTAAAAGTCTCAATAATAAAAAATCCAATTTGTGGCAGCTGGATATAAAAATAAAAGTTACGAATAAAGCATTAAAGTTGACCATTTCAAATTGTTTTGCAATGTTGGCCTTTTCTCTTTCTCCTCAATGTTTGTCTGACTTCAATCTTATCTCACTTGGGTAGTTTCTCTTATGCTAGGTCTAGATTGGGTAGTCTCTCTCATGCTACGTCTAGATTGGGTAGTCTATCCCATGCTACGTCTAGATTGGGTAGTCTCTCTCATGCTACGTCTAGATTGGGTAGTCTCTCTCATGCTACGTCTAGATTGGGTAGTCTCTCTCATGCCAGGTCTAGATTGGGTATTCTCTCTCATGCCACGTCTAGATTGGGTACTCTCTCTCATGCCACGTCTAGATTGGGTAGTCTCTCTCATGCTACGTCTAGATTGGTCACCAGATTTAAGAAGATTCAGGAGGAAACTTCTTAAGGTCATTTTGACTTATTCAGTGCAATTTGATCGGTTTCACTACTTTTCACAACATTACTGCCACTTTTTTCTTTTCAGTGCAACTTCGACTTCCCTCGTGTAATGCCAAATAAAATGTACTGATATCCAAAAAGGATTGATATCGATAGATAGCGACGCATTAATAACGCTGCACTTTAAGTTACTTTCAGTGGAGCACCTTTTCCATCAATATTGCTGATCTTTTCGATAGGGACTTAGAAAAAATGTTCTAATGTTCTAAACCAGGGGTCGGCAACCTTTCTGGGTGAGATCTTCTATGCCTATGCTATATGACCATGCAAGGTTAGGAAAGGGTGGGAAATCTCCCCCCTCCATTAACAAGTATATAATCTGTGTGTCTACTTATATAAACTAGAGCATTGTGTGAAAGGGTTGGACTCGTGATTCATTGCGGTTCATGCAGTGCTCTCCTTGATATATCAAGTGCCAGGTGATGGTAAATAGCACTGGGACAGGTTAGAAGTGAGGGTACATGGGTTGTGGTGACCCAACAGAGCCATATTAAGTGCGGCTCAGCCCCTTTTGAATTCAGTACCACTGATGTCATACATGACATCAATGGCTTCGGATTGGCTAGCTGCCAATGCCACACATGATGTCAGTGGCTCCAGATTGGCTAGAAATCCAGAAGCACTGAGAGACCAATGTCTCTACTGTGCCTACTGGCATTCGGCATGCAAGCACTGCTCGTTATAGTTTGCGGGCCAGATGTAGCCATCAAAGGAGCCACATCTGGCTCGTGAGCCAAAGGTTGCCAACCCCTGTTCTAAACCATTTCCATAGGGAATAATGGGATTTTGTCTCCCTCAACCAGGCAAACACTTTTCAGTGATAAAAAATGTCAGAAGGGGTTCAATATCAACATTTTCAACCTAATTAAAATTATATTGATATAAATATGCCAGGAGAAAACTTCTTACATTTTTATTAATATCCCACTTACTGTTGATTTTTTATAAATTCTGATAATGTAATAATGATTCATCCAGGCAGAGAAGTTGAAAAATATCCAACCTGTGCAACTCCGACTATTGTTCAACTATAATTTATAGCAGCAACAACTGAAAATATTGTTCGACCAATTAAGGAGAAGACATTATTGTAAAATATACCAAATAGCACCGTGAATCCACAGTGGTGCACAACTGCAACACTGTAACATTTTCTTTGTAGTGTTATCCACTCCAACTTAGTTATCACTCCAAACAAATACTTTATACTACAAATGGACACACAGGAGATATTGAACTGAAAAGTCTATTTCAACCTTTTTGAGTCTGTTGATTAACTTATGTTTGAAACAAAAATTTTTATGTAAAAAAATCATTATTGATAAATATTGATCAGTTGAAAGCAGCAAATTTTGCAGTGTTTGCCAATTATATTCACCTTCCATTTTTATCAATATCCTTTTTCGATAGGAAAAGTTTTTCAACTATGGCTAAGTCACAGAACCAACTACATATGGAATAATGGTTAATTAGTCAAAACATTTTTGAACTTTTATAAATAGTCCCCTTAAAATTACTGAAAAAATCTTATTTTTCTACCTGGAGAGGCTAGCATACATGAAGACATTAATTAACGGTATCACTGTTTGAGAAATATTCTCCTAAGTATACTACACATTAAGCACCACACAGAGCATTTTTTGTTTTTTGGGTTTGATTTTGTTTTCTTAACTTAAATTAAATTTTTTTAAATTTTTGTCTTATTTGCTTATTTAGCTGTTTTTTGAGGAGGTTTTTGATTTCAGATTTGACAAAGACTGTTAGAGAGTTGTGAGGATGAGAAGAGCAAGATCTTTTATTTCAAAGAAAGTAGTTTAGTTAGCTTAGGGAAAAGCGGAAATGTCAGCCAGTCTAAAACTAGCTAAATTAACTTATTTAGGCAGGCAGCGGGCTTGCCTTGCAGTCAGCTGACCTCTTCATTTCCATACTTAAATGAAGAGCACAGTGTGCAAATGTATATGAAACAGGCCCTAACTGCGAATCTATAAACTGTGCTGAGCCTATCAGAGCAGCTTGCACATTAGCATTGGGTCAATCAGCATGGCAGCCAACCTGTGGCTTTACCTCCTTCTAAAAACAAAACAAAAAAAAGAGTTAAAATGAATTTTAGTCCCACTTAATTTACATAAATAAAAGGGTTTAGAATAGGAATTTCTAAAAAATAGGAAAAGATGAGTTCATTATTGAACAGTTGTAGATATTTAAGAATGTCTAATGTTACATTTTTTGTGTTAGTGGGCCCATAATGCCCCCACATACCTTTTGTCAGAATGGTGACAGAAAGTACGTGGGGTTCCAGATGCCACTTTTCTATTGGTTGGCCCCAAGTAGCACACCAACACTGGGGGACCTTCACACCAGATGAAATTTTTTAAAAATCACCCTCATGGCACTGTTAGAATCTCCCTTGGCTTAGAACTCTTTGCTTTGCAAGGTCATGGTGTCACCAACCTCAACCTTGTCACCTTAACATTGGGATACAGGGCCAGATCCCACTACTAGTTTTCCCCAGGGTCCCAGTTTGTGTAAAACTAGTCAAATCTAATTAAAACCCAATGCCACAGGCTGGAGAATAAGGTAGAACAGTTTTCCTACTCACCTTATGCACTGTTAATTTAAAGGGGATTACTGTATTGCATGACATAGGGAAGACATTTTCATTAGACACCAAACTGACTTTTATAGAGAATGCCTTAAGTATGAGAAGTATGGGAAGCTTCAATATATTCAGATTTTGTAGATTAGAATGAGGTATTCCTTCATAATTTAGGTAATTATTTCACCTTAAATGAATCATTTAATATAAGTATTAAAGTTATTATTTTATAAAAGTATTTGTTTATAACTCCATTTAAATACTGTAAGAATTTGTGAACCATACTTTTTATATAGACTGAAAGGTCCTTAATTTTAACATTCATCTATACTTATTAAAGTGATTGATCCTGCATGCTGCAAAGTTCAAATAAAGCTGGCTCCTGTGAGCTACAGTGGGATCATTTCTAAAAAAACATGAATAAGGACAATACTTGAACTTACAGATATCAAAACAAACGCCATTGTTTATATATGTGCATTTTTAATATTCATGATTATTATGGTATAGAGTCACTTTCTGCTATGGTTGATATGAATATTTATGTGGCTTAACTAGCACACTTGTGATGTTTCAGCTCTTGAATGACATTTTTCATGATTTACTTGATCAATACTTGTTTATCTGATTTGTAACTGAAATGCAGACAGCATTGCCAAGGAAGTATTTATTCACATCAGCAGGAGCTGTATGTTAAAGTAGAGAAATGCAAGATTGAGGTCTCAAAATTTTCTCTGAATTTTCGTCATTTCAGGTCACTAATGCTCAGATAGTCAATAATTCACTACTTCTTATTCACTAAACAGAGAATTTCCATAGGAAAAAAAAATTAATGGCATCAGTCTACAGGAAAACTGGCAACACAGTACATTTTGCTGAATTTGCTAATTTGACAGACTCTATTGAATAAGCGAATTAGCTGTACGTGCACACACAAAGTGATGCTAAAAGCTCTGTAAGTATGCCTCCAAATTAGCCACCAATTTGCCACTTTGAGGGGGGAATTCACGATTGTGTGAAGTAAGCTCCGAAGCCTTCGGCTCACTTCGCACAGACTGATATGCACTCACTGATGTCCTGCACGTGGACATCAGCGAGCGCATTAAAGAGATTCCAGTCTCGGCGAGACCAAAAGAGTTGCCTTGCCGAGACTTGAATCCCTTGAAAGTGCTCGCTGATGTCCACGTGCAGGACATCAGTGAGCGCATAACAGTGTGTGCGAAGTGATGCGAAGGATCCGGAGCTCACTTTGCACTATGGTGAATTTTAGTGTAAAAACAACCCATAAAACACTCCTGGTTTAATGCACTCTTTTCCCAATCCTGAGCACTGTGGGAACGCAATTGCAAGATTACACATCTACTGTGGTGGTGTAGGATTGTTTTTTTTTAAAAAAGGTACACTTTATGACTTTAGTTTTATCTTCTGCTGTAACACAGCAGTTAGTATTGTTGGAATCTGTTTTTATTGTACCATATTACTGTCTATCTGGAGTATGCACAGACTAGTATATGTGACTAGTAGCATACATACAGTGCTGGCCAAAAGTATTGGCACCCCTGCAATTCTGTCAGATAATACTCAATTTCTTCCAGAAAATAATTGCAATCACAAATGCTTTGGTATTAATCTCTTCATTTATTTTGCTTGCAATGAAAAAACACAAAAGAGAATGAAAAAAAGTCAAATCATTGATCATTTTACACAAAACTCCAAAAATGGGCCGGACAAAAGTATTGGCACCCTCAGCTTAATACTTGGTAGCACAACCTTTAGACAAAAACATACATCTGTGTGTGTGTGTGACAAAATAGGGAAACTAGATTGTAAGCTCCATGGGGCAGGAACTGAAGTGAATGATGAATCTCTGTAAAGCGCTGCGTAAAATAGTAGCGCTATATAAGAACGAATTAATAATAATAATAAAATAACTGTGAACAACTGCTTCCGGTAACCATCAATGAGTTTCTTACAATGCTCTGCTGGAATTTTAGACCATTCTTCTTTGGCAAATTGCTCCATATCCCTGAGATTTGAAGGGTTCCTTCTCCAAACTGCCATTTTGAGATCTCTCAGGTGTTCGATGGGATTCAGGTCTGGACTCATTGCTGGCCACTTTAGAAGTCTCCAGTGCTTTCTCTCAAACCATTTTCTAGTGCTTTTTGAAGTGTGTTTTGGGTCATTGTCCTGCTGGAAGAACCATGACCTCTGAGGGAGACCCAGCTTTCTCACACTGGGCCCTACATTATGCTGCAAAATTTGTTGGTAGTCTGCAGACTTCATAATGCCATACACACGGTCAAGCAGTCCAGTACCAGAGGCAGCAAACAACCCCAAAACATCAGGGAACCTCCGCCATGTTTGACTGTAGGGACCGTGTTCTATTCTTTGATGTTTTATGTTGATGCCTTTTCCCAAAAAGCTCTACTTTTGTCTCATCTGAC
>WMED01022886.1:0-11573 GCA_019650415.1 Pipa parva | reverse complement strand
GATAGATAGATAGATAGATAGATAGATAGATAGATAGATACAGGTAGATAGATAGATACATAGATAGATAGAATCACACTATTTCTATTTACCATCACTAAACAAATTACATTTAGCAATACATTATTTGTATTCTGTTCAGATTGTTTTTAAAAATGAAAATTGTTTAAGGCAACACCAGTGTTATTAAGCTAATTTAGTTGAGTGTACTACTTTTAATCCCCATACACTAGTAACAACAAAGACTTAACTATCACACTTCAACAGCAGTATGCTAAATACATTGCTATTACAGCTGTTAAAGATTTCAGCGGCATCTAATACCATGTAAATCACTGTAATAGTCACTGAACCTAAATTATTGATGAAAGCTACTGTATATCACTAAGCAAGAAATGGGGCAAGTAATATGTATGCATTCTTTAGCAGCACTTTCCCTTAAATAATCCTTTGAAATGTGCTTGGAAAAATGTCTGCTTAGTATTTTGTGAGCTTATATGCGGTTTATATAAAGTGACACAGTAAAATCCACGACCAAACTTCCAGTGATATACTAAGGGAAAAGTCTTATAAATCTGTCATTTGATATCAAGCCTGATAAAATAATAGTTTATGTGGTAAGAAAGATTCCGAAATGTAAATTTGCCACTGTCTGCATTAAAACAGCTCCACTATGTTCTAAACAAGAGTTAGCAATATATTGCTTAAAAAAAACTTGTCCAAAAATAAGTTTTGTTTTATTAAATATGTTTGTTTACAAATATGTTTGTTTTTTTAATATACTGATCAAATATTTGTTTCAGGGTTAAGCTGAATTCTATTGAAGATGGGTTGTAGCTTACTGAAAGGGATATTTTCATCTACAAACTTTCAGTCCTTAAATATTTAAATTTAAATTAAATGAACAGTCATAGTCATAAAGGGCCTCAATGACTAAATGAATTCACCTGTCAAATTCACCTCAATACAATTCAAGTCACATTGCCAAAATAGCCACAAATTCACTTGTCATTATTGCCTAAGCGGAGAATAAACAGCAGCAATTACTGTCTGATGCATTGTGTGGAGTAGACAGTAGGATAGAAGTAGAATGCAGAGCCCTGCCATCAGCACCCTAATTCATCAGTCTGAAGTGGCAAAGTCAAACAGGTGAATATGGAGCAGCTCAACTGGTCACAATCATTCCTTCAATACACTCCTTCCCTTAGTCAACAGTAGAAGCACCTGTGAATGTGAACGCAAAGGGATGCAAAGAGCTCCGTAAGTTCACAACTGTCGTAGATGCCCGCATTGGTCGCATATTCGACACATCACAGAATTTGCTCATCAGAGTTATACGCGACTATTCGGCCTTTAATCAATAATGCACAAAATGATATAAGACGGCTGTGTTGGTAAAAAGACATCATGCAATTATAAATGTTAGCAAAACTGTTGCAGTTGTATGCGTACAGTACTCTGTAGTTACCGTATATACTCGTGTATAAGTTTAGAAATTTTAGTAACTACCATTGGGCAAAAATATCACATGACCGCGATCCACCAATCCGGACGAAGCAGGAAGTAAGTGCTTTTAAACCACTATTTAATCCTTGTTTGAACGATTATCTGACAAGCCATGAGTAAGCGAGAAGTCGTGAAACGCGTAAGCTTGGATTTTTGCTTTTAAAAACTCCTTTTAAATGTGGATGTAATAAAGACTTGAATACTTAGGAGGAAGCAAGCACCCCTATGAAAGTATCTTTTTAATAGAACCCGTCTGCAGTTACAAAATGGAACCGGTTTGGCCTGTGCAATCTCACTAAAGAATGCAACAAACATTGACACAGAGAGCAGTGGCTGTTTTCTACAAATGTTTGATATCTTTTTAATGTGAAATGCCTAAGGGGTTTTTTTCCCCTCCATATTCAGTTCTTATTTTGTGCACCCTACCTTATAAATGCATAGTATCACTGCAAACCGCTCATTATTCCCACTGCTGCTCATTAAATGTTTCCTCTCTCTCTCTATTCATTAATTCTTTTCCCATAAGCACACTTTTTATTTTACTGTTCTTTCACCACTGACCAGACTTTTCATTTCCACGCTTTTCATTAAGTTTATCCTCCTCCGGCTTATCATTAACTATCTTTCTGTTTCATTCATAGCTCATTAGTACTATCTGTCTTTCCACTGGTAATATCTGTCTGCACACAATACAGCAACATCTGTTACATCATTCATTCCCAGTAAAACCACTGATTTCCTGCTACTGCAGTTATATGTCCTGCTAACCATTCTATGGCCAGGGAGTAATGATTTTAAATTCAAATTTTATAGCATTCGTGTATATGCATATTACCAAGGTTCCCTAAGTAGCTCCTGCATTCTTTACTTCAGGTAGAGGCTAACTTTGTTTGTTTTTGGGTTTTTTTTTGTTTCTTTTTTGCAGAAAATTCTTCATTTATAGCTGTTCTGGCTAGTATATATCAGTGCTTCGGAATAAGATGAAGTACACCTGCATAATACAATTGTTCCTATCTAGCAGACAAGGCCACCAACAGAAAGTAACAGGGTGTACTATTGCTGGGGGCAGTTAAATTGGAAACCCAGATGTCTCAGAAGGAAGTGGATCCTTTTTACCACAGTGAACTTAGACCTGGTTTCCCTGGGGAGTGGTGTTTAAAAAGCCTTTGAGGTGACTCCCAAGTCATGGCCTCCAGGTTCACCCTCTGCTGGTGATAGCTGGACAGAAGTAGAAAAAAATGACTCGAGGATGGTTCCAGAGACTATACCTTTAAGTGGCAGGGAAAGTACAGTAGCTAGAGGCCTACTGATTTTTAAAACTTCTGCTGCTTGGAGGTGGGGGGAACGTGTCAGACATGCGTACTTTCCTAGCAATGATGCACATCAATCAAAGATATCTCACAAATGGACTGCCACAGCTCACAAGCAGCGTGGGAGACCAGGGAGGGAAGGATTGAGCTGAGGAGGTTACTAACACCAAATGGACTCAACCATAAAGTTAAATGTAGGCTTTTGAGTAATGACCAACATAACAAATGACCTTCTAGGCACTATGTAACTCAGTTGTTTAAAACATCTTAGGGGACTCATTTCTCAGGCTGTGGGTTGGAACTCATGATTTATGATAGCAACACTGCTAACAGCATTGTGAATGCAAGAAATCCTTGCTTTAAGTACAGTTTTAATCCTACTGCTTACACCATTCAGCTGACAAAGCCTTAAAGAGTATTTAGTTAAGTGCAGTTTACTTTCAGATCATTTATATTGAAAAGTATACAGTCAATGCTTGTAACATCTTATTATCCCCTTGGCAACTCATTATTGTTACTATGCTGCAGGCACCAATCCCTTAGCTAAGTATTGTATTATATGTTATCTAATACAAGAAAACTAAAGAAATGTTAGGTAAAGCATCTGGAGCAACACTACCTCATCTTACTGCACTGTGGGTATGCCATTGGTAGCTCTGGAATTTGTTTACTTTTGAATTACTTGTTCATTGTAAAAATGCAAATACAGTACATTATTTATAGAGTATTGCTCATGAATTAGATAACCCAGATTAGAGTTATCTTTTTACTGTGCACCCCTCAAAGTGATCTTCTCCTAGTTCCTCTTTCTTTCTTCTTCCCATTC
Organism: Pipa parva; assembly: GCA_019650415.1. Lineage (NCBI taxonomy): Eukaryota > Metazoa > Chordata > Amphibia > Anura > Pipidae > Pipa > Pipa parva. Next base: position 7,931 of record WMED01022886.1, on the reverse strand, counting down.
TTGATAAATAACTCTGCAAATTTCCAAATGCAATGAACTCAGGCAGAAGAAAAAGCCAAGAGTGCATCATTGTTGCACTCCAGGCCAAGGGAAGCTTGGTGATACAAATTACAATGTCTGGGGGAAGGGCATGGCAGCGCTGTTGAATGTATCCATCCAGCCCTATGGGCTCCCACCACATAAAATAAAAGCACCTAGAATAAGTTGTTTTTCATTGTAGTTTTATATCTTCATTCATGAACAAGCCCAGGGATCTGGTTTTTATCTCTTGTCCAGTGGTCCATTGCCATACATCAGTCTTGAGCCATTGATCTACTGGTACCTATCATAAAAATAACAGCTTTTATTTATTTCTTGATTCTCTCAGGTGCCTTTGAAAAATATGGTTTCCGATCAGGTATAATTGTTTCATAACATCAAGGATACAACACTGAATATATAGTCACTGTAACCCTAATGCCAAAGACTATATAAAAAGTGTGAGTTTGCAGGAAGATTTTTTTGCAGTATTAGAGGTGGTGATGGACAAAGCCTTTTGGTATATTTTCTTTAAAGTGTTAATGGTTAGTTTTTTATAAAAAAAAAGAAAGGGTGGGATGTTTATACAATGGGAAAGACGGTACACACTAAACGGGTCATCCAGGTTCACCCTACTCTTAAGCTAAATATTATATGTTAAATATTGATATCATGTGACAGAAGGTTTGGAGTGTTTAGCCAATGTAAAGGGACCTGCACTTCACGGTATCCACTGACTGTAGAGGATTTTATATAAAATAATATTTTAACAAGATAATATTTACTTTCTTTTCTCTTTTCTCTTTTAAATGATAAATTATTGTATTATCACTTTCCCAGTTTAGCAAATCAGAGAGCAGGGGTTTTGGACTGCCCCCTCAAACCTTTTACTCTGAACTGATGTGTATGCCACACAAAGAGGCTCAGAAGAGTTTACACATCCATAGTTCATATCTGTTCTGTAGACCTGGCACATTCAACAGGGTGGGAGCATTTTTAAATCCTTGCAATGACAGCACTGTGTTCTTTATTTCAGTAGTAAGCTCACTGCCTGGGTAAAAGAATTCATTTAGCAAGTCAAAGGTTGACTGGCATTCAGCATGCCATGTGTCTGTAGCTACCCTTTAACTGATGTTTAACAGGATGCTTTGACCACATTGTCTGTTTATGGGATACTGAGTACACATAGAGGCACTTAAGAGGAAGGAGCCACCAGAGGAATAGAATTTTCAGTTATCCAGGTAGATAGGGACTTTGGTGCGAAGCAAATGAAATGTAATCATTGATTGTGTATTCTTACTGAAATATTTCTGTTTGCCAAATTATAGCAGTGAAATGACTGCAATTACCATTTTGCTTGGTTTCTGTTCTTCAGAATATTCAGTTGATCTCCCACTATGTCTGAATTCCGCTATTATTTTTTCCTTTGGCATGCTGATACCCATGTTGGGATTGTGACATATACCATAATTTTATCCTTTAGTCATGAACAGGTGGTACACTTTCATAGCAGCATGTAGTTCTATAAATACATTCAACAACACAAAAGCATATGTGTTTTCCCTCTAATTCCAGACAATGATTTAGGAAACCCTTTTAGTTAACGTACATTTCTTCAATGGCACTGCAAGTTAATAAACAAGGAACTGTAAGATATATTTTTTAAAAACACTAAGTTGTAGCGGGTATTTTCACAGATAATATGATTCTAAATATTGTTACAGTTTTTGTGTTATTTAATGTTTCCTTACTGCAGAAACACAGGTTTTCCTTTGGACTGACAGCAAGATTGATTTTGTTCCATAAGGGAGTATGGTATTAGCTTAAAACTTCACATTAAGAAAATATTAAATATCACAAAAACTACATGAAAAAATAATACAGACTATAAGGCATATTTATAAAATGGTGAAATATTTAACTCTCTTTTACTCTTCTTTCTGATAATTTATCCATGTTGGTGCTGAAACTGCATTGAACCACTTCCTGTGTCACCAGGTGAAACTGATTTATCTTGACAACAGCTTAGACTGTTTGTAAAAATAAGTATAAAAAAATCTCCTGATCACTCTATTCTTTTTTTGACAGAGGAAGGAAAAGGGCAAAGGGAAAAAGATGGAAACACACCGCTACTAAGCTCCTAGGTTATTTGTGGTTATTTAGTGGGATGGTGCTGGGTTATATATAACACTATAAATGATTTTAAAAAAGGGCACAAAGACGTCAAAGCATTATAAAAGTGCAATGACACCCCAAAATGTAAAGTGTAAAATAAAATGTAATCGTTATTAAGTTATTCGTAATAAAATCCCTACAGAGTGGGTACAGGAGGGACAAATAATTCTTTAAAAAAAACCCTCTGATAACTGCCAAGTACTTATATTAGTTGGCGAAACTGGAAGCAAAACAAAGGAGATTGTAGCATCATGGAATATATCAAATACTACTGAAAAATTGTTGCTTGAATGTTTGAAAACAATCCTTTGAAAAGATCCACCTAAACTTAATCAGAAACACTAATTTATAGGAGGTGTAAGCGTTCATCAGAGTTTATTCTAATAGATTATATCTTTAATTACCTTATTTAGTATACTACCTTTCTAACAACTTTGCCCTAAGAATTATTACGCTCCAGGTATTTGTACTGAGGATAGAATCCCACGGCCAGATGTTTAAATATAACAATGGTGCACAGCTTCATGGACAAATATAATGATTCACAAATGATTCAGTCCTTCAGAGGGTAAGACGTGTAATGAGATCGCTGGAGCACTGGCACTTGACATATTGACTTATTCTGTAAAACAACATATCCTGTTCAATCAGTCACCTATTCTGCTAAAGCATCCGTTCAATGCCAGTTTAGCAATGCAAAGTCAACCAAGTGAAGAAAATAGCTGTTTGGCACTAATTTGTTTGATAGAAGACAAAAGAGTTTGTCAAAAATAAAGAAGAAAATAAATTTACCAATGCGAAAAAGTAACATTTTAATGGAATAGTAAAGTCCAAAACATTATTTCAATATTCATCCCAAAACCAACATCTTTCTAATATATTATTATTAGATTCATAGCTATTAAACCCAGAACTTTATTTATAAATGGTGCTGCCCAATGCACACCAACCTCTGCTGCCCAATGGCCAACAATGCACACCAACCTCTGCTGCCCAATGGCCAACAATGCACTTCCTGGGCCTCCAATGCACCACTAATGCAGTGAGAACAATGCAGCAGTGATGAAGTCACCACAAATGTGAAGCCTACCGCTGCCCTGCTGGCTCCCCTTCAAAAAGTGATGCCTTAGTCACTGGCCCGTGAGGAAACAAAGCCCTGGTTACTCTTTGAAATCCCTACCTGTTCCCTTGGACCAACAACCCCAACATGCTTATTTATATCCCTGTTGTAACTATTACTTTACCTTGTTGCAATCATGGTTAGTCTGTAGCTATTGAACTGAGTATTAAACAGGAATGCCTCCTGTATTGTATGTGTTAGGGGCTTATTCATCAAGGTTTGAATTTGACTGTCAAAGTGAATTCTGAACATTTCGAGTCACTATTCCAGCTCATAAATTGTAGAGAATTCATGACTATCGGAGTAACAGTCATGAATTCTCTAAACCTCATTCACTAAACAGAGGATTCTGTAGCCATCAGTAGCCGACATCAGTAGCTGTCGCTTGTGTAGTGTGGCATAGTCAGGAGGACAGTGGCAGCCCTGCCATCAGTCTCCTAATTTGCCACTTTAGCCTGGCAAATTAAAACTGCAAATGTGACAAAGTCCAAGACTGTCGTAAGCCTCCAAATGGATCATGAATTCTCCACATCACAGAGTTTGCTGAATATGCAAAGATGGGAAAAGTAATGAATTAATGTAAATTTGGATCTTTACACAAATGCTCCAACTTTCATGAACAAGCTTCTCAGTGTACATAAATTTAAAATGGATTTTAGAAAGATGGGTATGTTTATTCAAGTAAAATTAAGATCAGCAATAACCATGGTTGTGAGCTACCCACTGACAGAAATAAAGGAACAGTTCTTAACTAATTAGCTACTGAGAGCATTTGACTAGTTATTATGGCTAGCTGTATTGTGGAGATGGAGGGGCCTTACTACCTGATCCAGCTGTAAGGAAATTAATAAAATGCTTACGGAGATAATAAAAACAGCTATATAGCACCCCAGTTTCACAAAGAGAATGGGGTAGAAACAAGAAGCCTTCTTAAATTCTCAGCTGTTCTGCTGTACTTTTAACACCTTTTTTACAAGATTATGAAGTTATTAAACAAGTTTAACGAGTTTTTTTTAACTCCCACCTCTTCTTTCCTGCTTGATCGTTGCTATGATTATGGTGACTCTAGACAGGTTGAGGTCACCCTTTAATGGGCAAGACATAAGTTCCATTTTTAACACGTGTTCTTATTTGACTGTATATATGCCAACATTACCATTTTAAATTGAAGACATTGGATAAATACAGTGTTAGGTAATGCTGGAAGGTAGATGTGAAAAGTGTCAGATCCTTTCATTGGACAAAGCAATTGAGAGAGTGCATTGGCACTTACCACAGATGGTGGCAGGTAAGTCAGGCTGTAACTTAAGAGCCTTGTTTATGCCCATTCCTTCTCATCTTGCCAAGGTATGACGTTTCATCAATTTCAGGTGTGTTGGTTTTCTTATTTAAGATAGATATAACAGCAGAAGTTCTTCCTACTGGAACAGTTTACAGCAGGAGCTTGTCAGCAGGAAGTGGACATTAAACATCCTTTAATCATGATTGTGTTGACCACACCCCCATGTGTGGAAAATCACATATGATTACAACTGACAGCAGAGCCTTTGAATGACATAAAGAAAATAATAGGAACAAAAAAGAGCAAGCGAAGCTAAGCACATCTTTATAGAACTAAGAATGTCTTAACAGAAGTAGTTATACAAAGCTTTATTATACATGAAGGGAAAAGGTTTGCAGGTCTTCGAAGGTATATCAGTATCAATACGGTCAATATACATCTGTCACATTTACACATTTGTTGCCATTCTGCCAAGCTGGTAAGATGTTGCCTGCCCAATTACAAGATATTATGTATGCCTACTGAGCCATTGATTACAGTTTGGCAGTGCATCACACACTGCATGGCTGAAAATACTATTACTATGTTACTGAGCACTGAATTCCTCATTGTTTTGCACTAATTTTACATTACAATATATCCTCTAAGTCTGTCTATATGTTGGTTGCAGTGTCTAATCCCAATGATTATGGGGAAATTTCTAGTCCGTCATGGATCCAACCTGTGCCTATTATTTTTTTATAAACGTACATTTGTACTATTATCTTTGAAATGTCCGAATATGCTATCATGAGGCCCAAACATATAGAATAACAGACATTCTCCCCCATAGAGCTACGCCATACCAGCTGCATCAGTCTGTGTGCGTTTATACCAGTTGCTGAAACATAATTACAGTTTGGAGCTACAGTATAATTAAAATTTTTCAAGAGTTTTGTAAAGCCATATAATTGAAATGACGTATCACAGCAGGCATTGAAGGATGAGGGCTGAATCAGCATGCAGAATTACAATACAAGGTCCCAAGATAACTAAAAGGTGTAATCACACATCTTGAAAGAGGGTTATCACCAGGAAACCAGAGTTTCTCTAAACAATTACTGCTGATTGATCTCAGATGCTACTGTAATATTCCACAGAAAGTCCCCTCTCTAGAAACAAGCTATCTACACAATTTCTTTGAGGAAATCACAAAGCCAAAGTTTTTAAACAAATCCCTACCAGTATGCCACAACATGCACGAGATGAAACCTGGCTGACGTAAATTCCGAAAACGAAAATAATATTCCATTGCCTGTTTCCTATGATGAGGCGATACAGAGTAGAAATGGCTCTTACACACTACTATAATTTGGTGCATTTTTTTATCCAGTCTTTGTATCGAGTCAAAACTGCAATGCAATTGCCATAAAAATACCAAGGGCTTGGCCTCCGTTTACTGCTACTAAAAGCAGGTGTGAGTCTTCCTGCGCCACTTCCAATTAAGCAAATAAAGTCATGGTGGATTCACACCAAATTTACATTTTCAATAGAAGTCAACAGAATACTATTCATCTATTTTATATGATACCCACATGCATTTTAAAATATGTGAACCCTACACCTAACTTGAGGGTTGGCCCATTATGCATAGTAAAAGGCATTATGATATAGTCAAAGTGACCATCTTTCATTAGTCTACTTGAAAAATTCTGAAGATCTGCTTTAGTAAACAGAGTAATAAGAGGATGAACAGCTCAATAATAGGCAGAAGACCTGCCAGTAAATAAAAAGAATATATGGTGCATAAGTGCAGAGTGTTAATCATACAGTTAGAAATTACAGAATTGATTCACAGTGTCAATTTCTTTCTGCTTTTCAAAGCTCCTGTTATCCATGGGAGTGCTTGGGGGAGCAGGGAAATATTTCTAGTTAATTCTTAGGTATTATAAGAATTATTTGCAGTGTTCAGCTCAGTAAGAGCCCCCCTGCTTGCCACTACATGTCTCCTTTAACCATTAAAGTTCAATGAAAGGATGAAAGGAGCCATCCTGTTTCTGAAAAATGATGCTACTTTGTCTGAAAAGCCATTGGTCAAGGTACTCATTCATGTAAACTGCATTGCCTTCAGTTTCTGAAGGAGACAGCATGGGGCCTCAGAGCAGCACTCTGCCACATATGAGTTACTTTATGTGGTTTATTCATAGGACCTTTGAGTGGGTGAAGGTTTCTGCTGAGTTTTTTTTTTTTTTTTTTGGATAACAAACTAATCCATGGCACTAAATAGTGAACTATTTCTCTATAATCAGTGAGAATTGTAGTAAAAGTGGAATTCATGTATAAGCCTTGCAGAAAGGGCTTTAGAATGAAATTTGCCCAGCAGACCGGTATGACAGTGGATTAGATCTCTGGATCCAGAATTAGTGGTGCTGCAAAAGAACTGTTTTGTTTTTTTTATAGACTATTCACAGGTTGCAGAAGAAACTCCAGAATTCTGGTAACAGGGATCCAGATAGACTAGGAGGGATAGAAGAAGCACTTCCTATTAGAATGTGGGGGTAATTCATACAAGAGTGAAGTTGCCTACTGAAGTGAATTCACCTTGTATCACAATTCACCCATAGTGTAGCAAAGTCAATTTTGCAAATTGTGCATGTTTGCATGCTTATTTACTTATTCACTCACATGGAATAAGCATTCAGCATGACTAGATCAGATAGTCATACAGATAATAAAAATTTACTTTTGTAGTGTCATTGACAAGGAAAAAGTAAATGTTTGACTTGAACCTTGGTATACAGGGAAGTACCTTGAAATAAATCCCCTTTATAACCAGGGTCTTATCACAGTTTTATATGAATCAGTAGACACTGCTTATTTCCTTGTTTATGTGATCTTTTTCTTACCAAACCTTTCAACTCAAGGGACTTCTATTAAAGGAGAACTATAGTCAGATTACATCTTTATATAAGCAGTACTATACCTTAGTGAGAAGCATTTCAAATGGTGAATTTGGGGGTTGATGGCTGGACCCGCATTCTTCTTCTAAATGACTGACTATGCCACAAAATGCATCCAACAGTGATCGCTACTGTCTTCTTGTTCAACAAGACTAGTCGCAGCTTCATCAATAAAGAGAAATGAATTTGCGACTATTTTGGTGATGTGATTCGAATTGTAGTGAGGTGGATTCAACAGAATCCTTTAATCAATGAGGCCGTGAGACCTTTTATTGTTTAATCTCCAGCCAATCCATAAATTTATTTGCAATCAAGACAATAAAAAATCCTGAATATGAATATATATACAGTGGGGAAAAAAAGTATTTAGTCAGTCACCAATAGTGCAAGTTCCACC
>WMED01022885.1:0-11573 GCA_019650415.1 Pipa parva | reverse complement strand
TCATGATTGCACTATTTCAAATTATTCTAATTCGTTGACCAGCACTTGTATTTTTGAAATATTTCTCTGTGCATTGAGAGAATTAAAGCTGTAAAGGGCATCTGATGCTGCAGACGCAGTACTTCCATTAATTTTGTAAAGGCAGAGTGCTGAATGCTATCATAGAGTTTGATGTCCACTGGATATCTGCAGTCATGTTTCTGGCGATTTTCTAAGTAATCCTAAAGGTAATGGAAAAATGCGCTGGCCTTAAGAGAAAGCAAAAACTGAAATTCCTCATGTAGAAATCTTCAACATTTAAAGAAAATTGCTGAAATTGCACTCACGTTTTGTAGTTGAAATATTATCATAGAATAGATGGAACGGTTAAAATCCATTCCATTGGACAGTTCCATTGATTTTATTGAAGTGACTGCATCCATAACACAATTATTTTCATCCATCACGCTTTATTTGATTTTCTAAGTAACCTGATGTTCATTGTCTTTCTGGAGTTTTGCAAAATATTCTTTTATGGTCATCCTGTGTTGGTGACAGGCTTCTGTGCAGAACCTTCACTTTACTAGCAGCACCACTTGCAGATCCCTGGGAAGATTTAATGATGTAAGAGGATCTTGTTTGGAACTTGCCAGCACAGGGATTCTTTAGAGACAGTAGGATGGTGCTGAACATCACAAATCTATTGCGCTGCTGGTCTCAGAGGCTGGACTGTTAGTGGAGCAAAAACTCTTGACAGCATGCAGGGATGCCTTAGTGCTTTATATTCTTTTCCTCACTCACTGTAGCCTTGCACTACATGCAAATCACCTGACAGTAGTTGTCAGATTTGGGATGCAAATATTGCCAAACAAGAAAAGAGTATTTATTAGTTTTGTGGCTAGACATCAAAATTGGTAGCGCTATGTAGATTTTAGGATGCTCTTCTACTAAATTGATACCTTCATCCTTATTTTTAGTATCCAATTCCCCACTCTCCTACAAACTCAAATAGCCCAGACCTGTGTTGGCTCAGCTGAAGTAATCATGGCCTTCCCCCATCACTCCTATGTTGATTATTTTGACAAGCAGAGAGATGGCTTCTTGCCTCCATATGTCATACAACTTTGCCATGAACTTGCTTCCAGGGACTGTTTTGCCTAGAGGGCATGCCTATCATTAATCCTGATGGAAAATCCCTCAAGAAAATAAATAACATTTATTAAAATTTAATAAACTAAAAAAGACCCGATTTTGTCTTCTTGAGGTTATTCCAGCGAAATCTCAGCTGTTTCTCGCAGTAAATATCGACCATTTTTTTTCTATTGATATTTACTGATAGAAACTTTTTGATCAAGTTTTTCAATTAGATTTTTTTGCTGAAAAGGTAGCCATACTTTACATTTGTAGTATGACTACCTTTTCAAAGAAAGATCAGATCAAAAACTCGATTGAAAAGTTTCTATCAGTAAATATCGATCGAAAAAAAAAAAACAAGCAATATTTACAGCGAGAAACAGCCGAGATCTCGCGGAAATAAACTCAAAAGACAAAATTGGATCTTTTTGGGTTTATTAAATTTTGCCCATCTGAATCGCCCACCATCCCTAATTTTCCGGATTGTGTAATGAGGGAAGGGGACCATGATCTTGACTAAATTCACCAGGAGAATGAATAGTAAATGAGCTTTAATGCCCTTAAACGGCCATTGTGAGTACCTAGTCATGCCCTTTGGTCTCTGTAATGTCCCCACAGTGTTTCAGGAGTCCATAAATGATATCCATTGGCATTATCTTTCCTTCCCTCAATTTATATACCTTGATGATATTCTCAAGTTTTATCCTTCTCTGCATATATTCATCATATTGAACTGGTGTTACAACCTCTTCCAGAGAATTGTCAATTTGCTTAGGTGAAGAAATGTTCCTTTCATAATCTCCTGAAATGTTCCTTTCATAATGTCCTTTCTCATCAATCCAAGACTATTCAGCATTTTTAGAATACTCCATTTTGCTTTCTCTACCATTGTTGCTCCAATCACTACCCTCATAAAAAAGAGATAACGCCCATCTGGTTTACCAAGTCACAGCAATAATTTTAATATTGTTCCTACTCTAAGGTACCCAGAATTCACTTTAACCTTTGTGCTTGAAGTAAATGTTTCTGATGTTGCTGTTGGGCCAATTCTTACAAAGAGGTCAGAATTTCACAGATAATTACACCAATGTGCCTATTTTTCTAAAAAAAAAAAAAATCATACCAGCATGAAGGAATTATGGCACTGGAAATTGAGATCTTCTAGGTGATATCTGCTTGAAACGGCATCTATGCCAATCGAAGTCCTTACTGACAAGAACCTCATCTTTACATGCTTACTAAATAATCTGGGTCATGTATTAAGGGACTTTGTGCTGTGTCTGTGAATATTACTTGTCGGAATGTGTCTTCACAATTATACAGTTTTTGCAGTTGGCAAACATATGCTTATACTTTGCATTTTTAGTACTGTGTCTTAAGGTCCTTTGTACCAGTGGAAATCACCAACAGTTTCCTATTACGCTGGAGCCTATTTCAACTACAGCTCTAACTAGGGGATTATTCACTAAGGTGCGAATTCGACCATCAAATTCGCAAACAGTGGATTCCCATAGCAAATCTGCTACAATTTCCCCATTGTAAAGTTGCAACAATTTTTTAATGTTAAGATTGTGACAATTTTCCCATAATAAAGTCATGACCACGACAATATTCTCATTATAAAGACGTGACTGTGACAATAGCAGGCGTATTGCGACTGTCTTTATCTGGCAAATTCGCACCTATACGCAACAATTCGGACTTTAATGATTAACACCCTTGCTCTTGAATTTGGTTTCTTAATTTTGTAGCCTAATCAAAGCTGCTACTCCTAAAGAGATTGTATCTGACTAGGGATCACTGTTTGTATTTTATTTCTGGAAGACTTTTTGTAAAATTATGGGAGATTTAGAAATCTTCCACATTTTTAGATATATCCTTGTAAACTAATGGTTCTACTGAAAGAACTAAGTATGCATTTAATCATTTATGAATTACTTTACACTTAAACTTGAAGATCATTGGTCAAAGCTCCTCACATAATATAAGAAGGATCCAACAAGTAAACATCTCTGGTAGACTCAGCCAAGAGCTACACTTAAAGATCTCTTCCCTTGTTAAGAATTAATCCTTAATAATGTAAGTGTGTCCCTTTTCTATTGTGTGTGTACTTGAAAATCCCATCATTTTTTCCTTACAACCTCTGTCTGTCTAGTACATGCAGTCAGTTGATAACTAAATGTTGTAACATCCATCTGGCAGAAAGTTAAAACTAACATTTGCAAAGCCAGAAGTTACAGAGAAAGAACTGTCCATGGATATACTGGCATTCCTCAAGAACATTAATCTTCTCATACAATTTGAGCATTAGGAACAGTCCTTAATGTTCAATAAAATGTTCAAACAGGCAGACGGGCCAGGAAGATTTTCTTATGTTTATCAATATGAAAAAATTATAGTACTATTTATTTGCAATAAAGTCACAATGTAAATATTTCTTTAATAAACAGTGTAAATATTTATGTAAGAATTAAGTTATCATCATAATTAAGTGATATCATGTGCCATTGAATGTTTAATTGGATTATACAGAACACCACCAGTTAAAACTTTTTTTTTTTTGAATAACTAGGTTTCTGACATGTCTTGGACAGTTTTCCATAGTTAATTCTGCTTGCCAGCTCTCTCCTCTCCAGTTATCTGCCTCACAGCTGAATTTTCAGCCTTGTTGTCCTTTATATGAACCTGAATACCTAATCCTAACATCTGAATAGAAAGTGTTCGCTGAAAATCCCCTTAATAAAACATCCTAGGCCCTATTTCTAAGCCCTTCAATAAGGTCAAACTTTTGGAAAGTCATGATATTAACATGCTGTTTAGCAGCAGAAGGATAGACTGGAGTTCGGGCGAAATTTATTAAAATTGGAAATTACTAATATTGCGATATCGAATGGGTTTTACCGATAACGCGATATCGAATTTCGGCCGGACCATTGATTTCAATGGCAGAACGGCCAAAATATCACTAACGCGATATCGATATAGGTAAAAGTATCGATATTGCGATATCGGTAATTTCCAATTTCAATATATTTCACCCCAAGTCTTTACTGTTGTGCCTGGGGTAAATGTAAGATTCGTATTCTGAATATTGCATTTCCATCATTCCCAGAATATTTACTTTATGTCACGTGTTTTCAAATATTATTCAGGCTGTCGGTATCTTTTGAGTTTCTGTTACTCTCAGTTCCTTGTATGTCTCACAGGATTAATCACACTGAGGGGGTAATTCAGCAAAGTGCAAACTTATCCTTCGCATCAGCTCGCAGAGACTGTTATGCGTTCACTGATGTCCTGCATGCAGACATCAGCGAATGCTTTAAAGCGATTCCAGTCTCGGCGAGGCTCGACTGGAATACCTTTAAAGCGTTCGCTGATGTCTGCATGCAGGACATCAGTGAACGCATAACAGTCTCTGCGAGCTGATGCGAAGGATCGGAAGGTAAGTTCGCTCTTTGCGGAATTACCCCCTGAGTTCCTTATATAAGTCCTCTTATTGCTCCTGGCTTCATGGCCTTTTATTGCTCCTGTTAGGGATTAATCTGTATTACCTGGATAACACCAACCGTGTCTCTAGCTCACTCCCAATCAAACAACAAATTGAATACAGTGTCCCAAAACTCCAAACATGCTACAGATTTTGTAAATTATTCACAGTCCGAGTACTCAAGCACACTTGTTCACCAGACATTAAGGTATAAAACGTGCTGTGGAATTCTGGGTCAAGTGATTAAAATCCATACTATACTCCACTATATAAAAATAAAGTGGTAACCAGAAAGTTAAACAAATATTTCTGACTTCTTTCACACTCTCACCTACTTCTGCTACTGCCCAAGCTTTGTTTCTGAATCCCTGCTGTACTTTTTTTCTGTCAGTTTATAAATTCAGTCTCTACTGATTTAATCTTGTGCATCTAAGTCCTGTTGGCATCATTGCCATCAGAGAGCTTTTAATCTGAAAGGAAACTGGATTGTTTTAAAACCCCAAGCAAAGCATTGGTTAGCCAAACATGACACAAGCAAAAGTATTGATTAATTAATTCTGTTGGTTTTGTTAAGGACTCGTTTAGTTGATATGTTTTATACTCCTCTATGTGTTGTTCGTGGTTAAGATGATCATGTACACCTGTGTCAAAATGTGTCATAGGAAATTGATATATGTCAACAGGAACTATCTTAAAGGCTTAACCTCAGTCTACGCTTCCTACACGAGCTCCAATGCTTGAAATATCACAAAGACAAATGACGTCTATGTATGTCCAACTACCAGTAATTAATGTCACATAACCTAAAGATGTCTATATATGTCTTACTCCCGGTAAATAACCAATGAAGTACTGACAAAAGGCTAACATATTATTCTTTGTTGTGATTGATATAAATATGAGATGAATACAAGAAATCAAGAAGAACTTTCAATACTGAAGCTGTGTCTCTCAGGGTGATTCTTCCAGTGCATGCACTTACGCTTACCAAATAGGACGAGAATAGACAATATCAGAAAGTACCCGCTTGAGATACCGATCTAAAACAGTTTTACATTTTATTTTGTACATACAGCCAAATAAACACTGGAATATTGCTATCTAAACAGCATACAGAACATTTGGCTCATCATTTCCATCACATTCAGCCTTATATTGAAAATACTTTTGTTCTGTTTCGTTTGAGCATTTTTAGATCATACTGTACTGAATAATTTCTGTTGATAACTACAAACTCATTTTCTTGTGAAAACATGCTGATGAAACTCATATTTCACTTCACTGAACATAATGAGCTATTCTATCAAAGTGTCCACATGACACCATTATAGAAAATGATAAATTCAGTCATTTATTCTATCCCACATTAAAATAGGAAAGGGTAAGGCTACACTATTATAGCTAATAGACATAAATGGTCTTTTGTAACTGACAATGTTGATGGTCATTATTAACTGATTAGTAGTTCATTTATAAATATAAATAAATCTAAAAAGAAAACATGACATCAGTCATGAACCTGAGCTTGGGAATGATGTCAGCAGCAGGAGTATATTTAGGTAAACAACAGCAGGTAATCCAAGTTTAAATTTAGTAATGCAATACTAGGGTTCACTATTAATTATTAGAATAAATGCAACTGCAAGACTGTATTACTCCACACCACACCATACCAAACCAGAGGCCAAACCATACCTGTGCCTTAGTAATACAGGAATACAATCTTTTACCACTAAATGAAGGAGGAATGAGACATGCAGCAAATAAGAAATGATAATTGTTACAGGGAAGAGTATAAAGGAGCTGGTGATAATTTTCACTGATGCCGTGAACTTTATGACACAATAATAAATTGTGAATTATTTGAATCTTTATTGCCCTCTGAAAAAAAAAATCACTCTATACACAAATAGTGCAAAACTATTGCTAAACTGAAGGCTATTACTGAGGAAGTTCCACATGTAGTCTATTGCACAAGTGTTCCTGCTTTCTGGTTAGGGAAATTTTTAGTAAGTATTAGTGTGATACTGGCTATGTTGTTAAACTGTTGGCTCAATAATCTGGCTATGCTCTAAAACATGGACAGACACAGTGCAATATACTACGTGACATACTCCAGATTAGACCAGATCCACAATCTACTTCTGCACTTGGCTCAGTAATGTTGTAGAGGAAGCAGGAAGAGGATCACAGTGCTGCAATATAAGACAATAAGATTGACTTTTACACAGAGCAGGAGGCAGCACTGGAGAAAAGATCACAATTGATAAGAATATTACATCCCCTTTAAGACTCACTCCAAGACAATGCAAGCCTTTAGTTCCCTGAGCAATTCAGATAAATTTCTTTCTAAGCTAATAATGTTATATGATTGACACAGTAGAGTGTAGCACCGTGTTAGCCACAGATATAAGCAGAGACAAGTAGAGTATGGGTGATACCTTTTATTGGCTAACTGAATAGATGGTAAATGCAAGATATCCAGACTACTTCGGTCTCTTCTTCTGGCATGGCAAAATAACTTTGTACTACTCTGTTCCAGTCTGTGATTTTTTAGTCTACTTTGATGTCAAGATGTTAAAATGATCACATTTTATTGTATTGTACCAATTTATGTATAAATTTGTTGCTCTTAAGTTTTTTGTTAAATACCATGCTTGAAGAAGAGACCTGAGTAGTCTCCAAAGCTTGCATTTACCATCTATCTATTCAGTTAGCCAATAAATGGTATCACCGATACTCTACTTGTCTTTGCTTATGATTTACACATAACAGAAGAACAGTCACTTTCTCTTTGTAAACTATTGTTTAAATTTCAAAGACCCATACCTCATTAAGATAAGATCAATGCCAAAATTCAGGACAATTACATGCTTGAAATCTAATTATTTAAAACTATTTATCAAGGGTGGCAATTAGTTCTTCACTGAGACCAAAGTGTTAGAAGTTTAGACTGTTTCATTTTTTTTTCTGCTTTTTGTGTAACAATTTTATGTAAGAAATTGGAGTGTTGCTATATCAACCAACCAAAGAACTTATACACTCCAGCTCAAAAAGAACTCATATAATCCAATTAAAGAATGTGAATCCAAGTGAGTTTTATTAATAAAATGTAAAACTGGAATCTAGAAAAAATGTCTGAGAGACTAGCACACCTGCTCAGGAAATATGTATTTTGTCAAAGGCCGGGACTTCTGTATTCTTGTCCCAATCATCGCCTGGCACTTAGGGTGATCTATCTTCATGATATTATACTTATAATTTGCTTCCCTTGTATTATGTTAAGCACTTTTCTCATGTCTTTATAATGATTATATTGTTTAAATTGTTCAGCACTTTGTAAAATAGTATAGGCCTGATGAAATTTGGAAGCATTGGAATGTTCCAGATTCACCGCTTCTATCAATATATGTTTTCTAGAGTCCCATTAGTTGTGTTGGAGCTCCCTCTAGGGACATCTATTGATATAGCACCTGTCTTTTAATAGATTCAGCAGGGCTTGGCTAGGTTTTCTACCCAGAGACAGTGTCACAGTTTAGGTCCCTCCCTAACATATATAAGCTGGTGAAGGGTTGGGCCCTGGGTCTTGCCTCAGCAACTGCATGATGTGCAGTAGCAGGATCCCCACCCAACCAAGAGATATCCCATACTACTTGAATACTGTCTGTGGTATCATCCATGGTGCACAACTTGTTTTTAACTATACAATTATTTACATGTCTATCTTAAGGATGATATACATGTTGTTATGTGTGCTGTAACATGTAACTGGCTATGCTACATATGTTGATCACTCCATTTGCTAATTAAATAAGCCTGTCTGTTGTTTGAAAGTAAGAGCTACTGGTGCCCAGTGTATTATTGCTGGTTCTCTATATGTGTACCACTACAACAAGTAAGTGGGGCCTATTCCCCTGAGATACTCATAGACTGTGTATAGGAGATGTAGCTGTGAGGGGGGTTGTACTACATACTGGCACTGTAGTGTTAAACTAGCAAAAAATAAAAATATACATACATCCTTACAAGGTTGGGTATCTGTTTCTTTAATTAGATGAAAATTTTGTAGATAATGTAGAAGACGCATAGTCATATTTGCAGGTTACACTACCTTACTCAGAGTTATTGCTCATTTCTGAGAAATATAAATTTTATAGAAGCACGTTCAGAAAAAGGGGGAAGATGTGATGAATAAAATGTATATTTGAATGTTATACACCTGACCCCAGTAACAGAGCTGTTATGCATAGATTATATTTAATACATCTGGGAAAAGAGAGATGGAAAGATTTGGAAATAATATTATATAGAAAACCTTACAATCACCATATGTTAGCTGTGAAGATGAATAAAATCTTAGCATGCACAAGTCTATGAACATTCTTCTGCTATTAACATTAATCCACTAACTATAGGGATTTGTTATAGCCTCCCTCTAAAAAAGGGGGAAGTACAGGTTCAGAAACTTACACAAAATGAAAGAGCTGGACCGGATGGTAGAGTGGTGCTAATAGAGAATTTTAATTATCCTGAAAAAGATTGGATAGATAGCACTACTAATATAACAAAGGGGAAAATAATTTAACTTCATTGCAGGAACATTTTAGAGGACAGTTTATTAAAGCCCACACCAGGAAGCTCTGTTAGACCTCTTAATTTCTAGTAATAAAGGTCTTATTACAAAGATCCATATAACGGAAAGCCTTGACAAGGGTGACCATAACATGATCTATTTTTATTTAAACTGCAGAAAGAGAATACTAACTGGAAGAAGCAGAATGTTACACTACATTACAAGGGCCAATTTTCCTAGGCTAAGGGCAACACTTCAACATATAGATTAGGAGGACCTTATGTTCCTCAAATGCACAGAAATTAACAAGTTTAAAATCACTTTTGGGTAAATAGATGACAAAATTTTTTCCTTAGGGTAATAAATACAAAAAGTCTCAAGTGAAAACCATTGTGGTTTTCTTCCATTGTACCAAATGAACTAAATGACAGAAAAATGGCATTGATGAAATATAAATCACAGCGCGCACCTTTTTCATTTGAAAATTCCAAAAATATTTTAAAATTGGCCCAAAAAAAAACCTGACTGGTAAAAATACAAAAAAAAATTAAAGGTAAATTGCTAAATAAAGTAAGAAAAATCCCCGGAGAATATGAATTAGACCCAGAAGTTACGTTCAGTTGTTTCTGAACATCTTTTTTTATTTTGGAAAACTTTTTTTAAAGACTGTCAATGTACCAATGGATTAACATAAGTATCTTTACTTGGAAAGTTAGTGACGTGTTCAATACTTATTTCACTTGTTGTATATGATCATACGTAAATAAAAAATGTACATAGTAGCATGGGCCTCCTTAATAAAATAAAGAACAACTGCCACCAGTGCCATGGTTTCAAGCCGCACCAATTTCCCTATTTGCTAACAATTGGCCACAACAGGTTATAATACCATTCATAAACCACAATAAGCTTGATTATGCCAAGAACCATGGGAGAATTTTATTCAAAAACTGAATTTACCTTCACCTTGAGCATTTTCATTATCCTTTATAGTACGTTCACCACTATGGAATGTCTGAAGTCCTTGAATCATTTTCCATTTTTAAAGCCTTTAATGGCCTGTTGTATATTGAATGTTTTAGAATGATCCTTCCATCCCAATAATTTAAATAGAAATGCTGATTAGGCTGACAGTTTTTTGTCCAGCATACTAAGTGAAATACCTCTCTGTAATAAGGACCTGACAAATGTCGCCCTGTTTTTTTGGACTGTGTTGAAAGTAACCATGAATAAATAGACTGTCACCAATTTAACCTTGATCTTATTGTACTCCTCCCAGATTTTTTAGGCATGTGAGGATAATACCTATGATACCATACCTTTCAGTTCAGGAACTACATCCGCTCCAGACATTTCTTTGTCAGCATATGTATGGGACAAGTCTGTGGAACCTGTCGAACTGAAGGCAAGATAGAGCATCAGCCAACTCATTTTGTATTCCAGGTACATCACTATAATGCAAATGTTATTTTCTAGACAAGGAAGTACTATCCACTGTAATTGCATTAATACTAGCTCTAACAAATTATTGTCAACACAACTTCCATATTATCTGAATGAAAAATAATGGACTTGTCCCTTAGTTCCTTTCCCCATAATTCAGTTGCCACTGAATTGTAAAATAACTGCAATAGAGTTAAGTTTTTTATAAATTGTGATGTACTCCATGATTCAGGACAAGTGCCTGCACACCATTTCATCCCTAAAATGGTCCTGAATTCTATAGTTCAAAATAACCCCGGCACTCCGACAAGTTAAATTAAAAAGGTTTCTTTATTGCGATTGTGGTCGCAATAAAGAAACCTTTTTAATTTACTTGTCGGAGTGCCGGGGTTATTTTGAACTGTTCATGCTTGAAGTCCGCCATTCCGGAGCACCCTTCTACTGATAAGGAGATCCGAGCGGTTAGTACTCTTTGCTTTGTTGTTGCTGAATTCTATAGAACTTGTGGCATTTGTGAACAATAGTAATTCTGCATTGGAAATACAGTGGATTCCAAAAAAGTTGGGACACTAAACAAATTGTGAATAAAAACTGAATGCAATGATGTGGAGGTGCCAACATCTAATATTTTATTCAGGATAGAACACAAATCACAGATCAAAAGTTTAAACTGAGAGAATGTATCATTTTAAGGGAAAAATATGTTGTTTCAAAATTTCATGGCGTCAACAAATCCCAAAAAAGTTGGAACAAGGCCATTTTTTACCACTGTGTGGCATCCCCCCTTCTTCTTACAACACTCAACAGATGTCTGGGGACAGAGGAGACCAGTTTCTCAAGTTTATAAATAGGATTGCTCTCCCATTCATGTCTAATACAGGCCTTGAACTTTTCATATCGTCTTGGGCCTTCTTTGTCGCACCTTCCTCTTTATGATGAGCCAAATGTTCTCTATAG